>APFE030169433.1:75331-113273 GCA_000404065.3 Pinus taeda
GAAACTGAAGTTCTCTGCTAGAGGAAGTGATCCTATTGTTTTAAAGAGGGAAACCTTCAACCATAAAAGGGAGGTCTCACCCCGCATAAAAGGTAAAACTTCAACCTGAAAAGGGAAGTCTCAACCTTTGATGGTTTAAGGATGAACAACAACTCTGGAATGCTTATGCAATTCCTGGTCTTCCAAATCTGGCAAGAAGATGAAGTCTTCTGCTAGAGGAAGTGTCCTAAATTTTGTTCTCGAAACTCTTCCAAAACTGGCAAGAAGCTGAAGTCTTCTGCTAGAGGAAGTGTTCCAGATTGCCAATTGAAGGCATGTTCACGGGAATCTTTATCTCTGGATACAACTCTAAAACTGGTGTGGCAGGTTGTGGTTTAGGCTTACTTGATGTGACTCTGAAGCTTGTAGATGACCATCATTCCCCCCGTGTCAGATACAAGGTGAGATGATGGAGAAAACTCAGCTGCAAGACTATTCAATATTCTAGAACAAGTTCTAACATGTGTTTGGAATATCTTCTTGGCTGTTGATGCCCATTGCCAAGAAGCGATCCATCCTAGATGAATCTTTGTTCTTGCAGGACGTTTGTTTTTGAAGCATCTGTGTGAAGAATGACTGGTTTTATGATAGTTCTTACATGGATGAAGATCAAAACAGTGACCTTTCAAATGGCCAACTCGGTCACAGTGTTGGCATTTCACGATCTGTTGTTGTTGTTGTTGCTGCTGTGGAAGAGAGGCAGAATCTGGAACAACTGGAGCTGAACTGTCATGAAGAGCAGGTGAACTATCATGAATGAATCCAGCACTCTGAAACTAAATGGGTTTGGCGTAGTCTGGAATATGAAAGGACAAGTCCTTGTCATATCCAAGACCAGTTCTGTGCTTGTTGTGGACAAGTTGTTCCCAAGGTCTGATGATAGGCTTGGGAAGTGCAGATTGAGTTTCTGCATCTGCATGTAACCTTGCTGCTTTATTTGAATGAACAGGAACATTATTGACTTGCTGCTGACAGGTGGTTGTCTCAATGTTCTGAACAAAAGCAGGTTCAGAATTATGTCTATTTTGATGTAGCTCTTCTTGCTGTAGCTGTGATTCAAGCTGCAAAAAATCGATATTTTCTTGTGCATTTTGTATACATTTTTGAATGTCTGAAAGAGAATCTTTGCTTATTTTCACTTTTTCATCGACATTAGATTGTATCAAAGTTTCCAATAACTCTAATACTTCATAAAATTTGGCCATTCTCGACAAAATCGATGGTCTGATATGGATTATTGTAATGACACAGACGCTATAAAATATTCAAAGGTAAGATCAAGCTCAATGGAGATATAGAGCCTTTAGAAGATGATATTGAGTTGAAGGTAAAAACCATAAAATAATGAAAACACTAATGAAAAGGGAAACAATGATGCCAATTAATTGAGGAAAATTCGAAAGATTCCTATATGCAGTAATCAATTAGCCCACACAATTGGTCTATCACATTGCTCTTTCCTTTGTGAGCAGGCTCTACAACTTTAATAGCACGAATGCTACTGACCAATTACTTCATCATGTGTATGCTATGCATACTAGCGCAATATCTATGTTGCTGACCTGAGTGAGTTATTTAAAAAGATAAATATTTTCTTCCAAGTTTCATCATGTTCATAGCCAAATCCAATGACTAGGAGTCACCTTTCAATCTAGAATTTCTGCTTCAACCTAACAATCTCTGAGTTGTTCAAGATGATGATGAGAGCAGTGGCACCTTACACAAAGTTTTCAGGCCCAATAGATGCAACAAAACCACTATTGACTGTGGAAAGGGACCCATGTAGATTTGAATTCACTTTGTAGGCAGCAGGTAACCCCAAAGCAAGGGTCTGATTAATAGATACACCAAGTGAAGGGCTAGTACTGTCCTTCACCAAAATACACAAACACTTGGGTGCACTCTCGTATACATTCTTCAGATTAGTGCAACAGTCTGTGCTGGGGCTTTTCTTGTTTCCCTGTACATAGGCAAAACAATTAGTCAAACTAGTAAGCTTATCTGTGCACGCCTTCTGGTCGGCCTGCAAATGAGAAGCGTTGGACACTTATTCTATGGTTATTTCAATGACCATCAGCTCCGCGCCTTAGCTTATATCGACGCGAATCCGCCCGTTGTGGCCACGTTGGTCCAAAATTCCATTCCCTCGGACAACGAGTAAAGATATCAGCCCCTTTTTTTTTTTTTACCAGTGATTCTAGTCGGCTTGGATCACATTAATTTTGTTTTTAAAGCCTGTGGGATTTGAAAAGAATGATTAACGGCCTAGTCATTTGAGGCAGGATTTCTACACTGAAAGAGGGTGAAGAGCGCCTAATCCAACTCCTCTTATAGAGACTGAGTCAAAGGAAAGAGTAACTTGTCTTGCTGGATACACCTCAAAGAGGGTTAAGAAATCTCTGCCAATCTCACAGCCGCAACGACAGATACACAATCGCAACCAGCTACCTACTCCTTGCTAACAAACTCACGGAGGTGCGACCGAAATTAATCAAAGAGCTGACACTGCTTTCTTACGAAGTCCTCCATGAAAACGCAGATCCAGCCACTGCAAAACTCATAAAAGACCCACAATTTTTTGAGCAAAGGCAACAATTACTCATAAAAGGCGAGCATTTTGTTCTCAGCACGCTCAACTTTGATCTCGAGATCGAAACCCCTTACAAACACCTCGGGTCTGCCCTCGAAAAGTTCAAAGCTAGCCAGTGGAATTCTCAGTTTACTCATGTTTCTTGGAACTTTGTGAATGATGGATTGATGACGATGGTATGTCTCCAGTTCAATCCTCGCCAGGTCGCTGGTGATGCCTTCTATCTGGCAGCTAGGTGTCTCCATGTACAG
Organism: Pinus taeda; assembly: GCA_000404065.3. Classification (NCBI taxonomy): domain Eukaryota; kingdom Viridiplantae; phylum Streptophyta; class Pinopsida; order Pinales; family Pinaceae; genus Pinus; species Pinus taeda. Next base: position 78,212 of record APFE030169433.1, read on the forward strand.
TTTCCATAGACTTCAGATCTGCTCTTAATATACCCACAGATTAGCTATTTAAAAGAGAGATAGAATGCCTCAGAAATCATAAAATCTGTTGCCACAGAGATGATTCGGCCTGTGTAAGACGAGGCCTCAAAAAGGCTTAAATAGTATCTAAGGGTTCAATCAAAAACTTGCTTCAGGACTGCCTTAAATAGATCTGAAAACTAGGCCTCAAGGCAAGCCGAGATGTGCCTTGGATGGTGCCTCAGTGAGGCTGAATTTCGCTGATATAGAGAGCGGCAGATCTTCCTCAGAGGGCCGCACATCTGCCTCTGTAATTCGGAACAAGCCTCAGTCTTTGTCAAAGGGTGTGTCGAATTAGTCCTCAAAACATAACCAAAACAGGTCTCTTATGGAGACAGGAACACTTTTCACAGCGAAGGCCGCTTCTATTACAGTGTCAACCAGGAGCTGCAGTGTCTATGGCCTCGAGCGTTAAACTTTCAGGCGTTAAAAACAAGGACGGTCATGCGTTAAACTATACATACCAGCATTTAGGTAGAGGCAGCAGATTATGGGACAGAGAGCAGAAGGCAATAGACAGAGGCAGGCACTCAATGCTTTTAAATGGATGGTCAGAGATCATGAAATGTTTTGGTGTCTGAGCATATGCAAAAATCACAAATAGAATATGTCAGGGCAGCACAGGTGTGGCAGACAGAGCGCAGTTAATGAAGGCTAGGTCAACGCTATTCAAGGCAGCTCAGACCAGTTGCTCAGGGAATAACAACATCTTATTTTTTTTTAACTAAAGAATAAACCCTGAGAAAGTAAATTACACGGGCCACACATCATGGCTCTGATACCATGTTAAACACACATGGACAGCAAGAGAGATATGAAAGATAAATCATGTGAGTGCATTTTTTATTCACAAATGATGTATATTTATGGTACATTATGTGACCGTTGGGATTCACATCCCAAGGTCTCTTGGACTGCTTTGTCCATTCGGCTTCCACACTAACCCATTTAGGATTAGGTGTCTAACATAATGGTCTGGCATAGGATAATCATTTTTCTTGTGTCTAGTATGTTCACATGAATGAGGAAGAATGGTCTTAGAGTGTTAGATTCCTTTAACATCATTCCATGAATTACTCAAGAAGAGTATGTTATTTTCAGATTCACCATGTGTCAAGTATATTTACCTAAATTATGGTGACCAAGACTAGCATAGATTCCATACGTCAGGTACCAACACAAATTACGGTGATTAGTTGATGATAAATGATGTACCATGTGTTTGAAGTACTGACCTAAGTTATGGTGAGGATATATAGTTATGAAGTACTGACCTCAATTATAGTGATGATGTACCATGTGTCTAAAGTACTAACCCATATTATGGTGAGGATATACCATAGGTCTGAGGTACTAACCCAAATTATGGTAACATGTTGATGTTGTTAACTTACCATGGGCCAAAGTTGTTTGACTAGATTATGGTAATCTATTGATGCTACTCATTTACCATGTGTCATATTTGTTGACCTGATTATAGTAACATTTTTTTACCACGTGTCACAATTGTTTACCTGATTATGGTAATTTGGTTCTTTATAACCTTTTCTTAGAGAATTTTTTCAACATGAGAACATATAGATAGTCATTATGAATACCTCCCTAGCTAAGAGGGGGTGTTGAATTTTGTAATTACGATCAATATTCATAATTATTACTCTAGTAATTTACATATTTTTACAGCATGTTCTTCATGCTATTGTCAAAGGAAAAAATCCCATGGCATGTTCTTCATGACCTTGCTAAAGGAGAAAATTTGAGTTTTATAAAAATGAACGTTTGGCTCCAAAACATCTAGGTTGGTGAGGAGCGCGAGTATTGCAGCAAGAATGTTGCAACTCCTGCGCTACCAACTTTACTTTTATCAATCCGGTAGTTCGTAACAAACTTGGAAGCGTCGGTGCTATATGCACAAGTACTAGTTCTCACTGCAGGTTGTCACTTGGTCAGCCGGCGTGAGATCACTAGGAGCTCAAGCCAACTTCTATGAATTTCAGAAGAAGCTCTATGTGTGATAAAAGGAAAGAAATATTGCTCTATAGATGCTACTCTAACTGCAGAAAGGAGAAAGACTTGAATGTAAAGCAAAACCTAGTAAACCCTAATTAACAAGCTAATTCTACTTTTTCCAAAAACACTATGAAAACCATGAAAGGAATGCTATTACCTACTTCAGGAAGTAAAAAACATCTAACCATGCTATTTCCGGAAGTAAATAAGGAGAAAAACATATTATTGGATTTTTATGTGTTTTTATGTGAATTTAACATGCCTCTAATTTATTGTGTGTGGGTGTGGCAGCGAATAGGTTGTAGAGGGCAGTTTTGGAGCTTAGGAGGATGTAGGATGGTGTGGGTGGGTCCTAGGAGGTCTTAGGTGGGCTTCTAGAGGCCTTTCCCACACTCAGTCTTGAAAAGAAAGCTACATGAAAAACTACAGGAGGACATAAGAAAACTACAGGAGGAAAATAAGGAAACTACATAATGCCTACAGGAGGAGGCCGAGAGAAATTTCTGCTATTTTGAGGGTGTGAGAGTTGGTGGAAAAGGTGGATGAAGGTTGGAATGAGGTTTTAGGGCCCCTAACATCTGCCACGAATCACTAGGAGAGAGAAAGATGATTGGGTTTGCTCAAGGAGGGAGGAAGAAGTTCTATGGAAAATGAAGGAAACTAGGGCAGAATTGAGGTGAGGTTTGGAAGACCTATAGGGCAGGGATCAGATGGAGGGTATGATTGATAATAAGCTTGCCTACTTCTAGAAGAGATCTGCTACATACAAACTGGTGGTCAACCAAGAGGATCAAGGAACAAATCAAATGAGAGCATCCTAGGAAAAACAAAGTTTTTCATTACAATGGCCTAAACTATGATGTATAAAAGGAGACGCTAGGAAATGTTGTAAGAAAGGAAAGCATGCAAAAGAAGTATTGCAAATCAGGAAGTGGACATGATAAATAAGATAAAACGAAAAGAAAAAATGGAATATCAATCTACTAGAGAGCTGCAAACACTAGAAGTCCTAGGAATGAGGAAAATCTGTGTTTTTGGGACAGCAAGAGAGTCTTTGCCTCAAATCATGGTCCCAGAGGGAGGAAGAGAGGCCAAGGTGATGTTACTATCATTTTGAATCTTCTGTGATCACCGCTTAACCAAATATAGAAAGCATAAATGGAAACAAGCTACTAAATCATCAAAACAAACCTATTCTTAACCATTAGAAAAATACATCTAACAACAAATTAATCTACAAACTAAAGTAAAGCATACAAATACAAGTAAAGAGAAGCTTGGCTACTTGGATTGGGCCATAACATAAGAGCTTCAACCCTCTGAGGTAAGTCAATGCTAGCTCAAAATGGATTCCATCTTCGTTTTCAAAAAATAGCAAGATTACATAAAACTGTCATAAAATAGTAAGATTGAAATGTGAGTAGAGTTTACACAAGCAAAAAATCCGACCCTAGTGAGGCCCTAGGCCTCTCAACTTATACATTTTATGTTACCAACAACTTTCTTAAAATCAAAGAGGCTTGGCTCCCGAAAATTGAGATAACTATCAATCATCTTCCGCTTGCTCGGTTTCCTTCTAGTGCATGATTCGGCTACTTGTACTCCGAGCTAAATGAAGGGGAATTTGATGTGAGGAGCAATAAATGAGGGGGATTCCCTCCTATAAGTCCAGTTACCGGGAATAGTGTCCACTCGGATGTTTCTATTCCCACTAAGACTGGTAGCTATCTTAGAAACAAACAAGTAAAGTCTATTTTCGCTTTCCTTTATGAAAATAGATAAGAGGAGAACCAAGGAGACCAACCTTAGTCTTGCGCTTGATTTCCTCTCCTTCCTGATAGAGCTTTTTTGTTTCTTCTTCATCTTCCTAGCTTCAAAGCACACCCGTGGAAAGCACACCTGTGGAATCACAGCAACATACTACTATCGAAGAAAAAATATCTATATTCATAAATAACATAGGACCAAATGTGTGTTAACCATACAAATGCATATACAAACAAGTGCACAAGAATATGGAGAAAAACTTGAATAGCTTTATTAAGATGAAAAGTAGCAAGAGGATTACAACCATATGTTCTAACCCAGCATCATCCTCTAGCTAGAAATCCCTTCTTCACCTCAAGCAAAGCTTAGATCACCCAACACTATGAATGTACACGAGAAAACCAACAACACTTCTCTATAAGATACAAAATTCCAGCCTCTGGATCTCTGTGACGAGGGATCCATATATAGATGATTACAGGGAGGCAAATCATCTCTAGGGTCTTGATTAGTGCCTCTCTCTGATAGTTCCTCTCATTGGAGATGATGATCTCTTACTCATCCTGGTCGAAACCGAGAGGCAAGTGTCAGAGGGGAAGCTTCTGGAAGATTCCTGATCTTCCACCTCACCTTTTTTTTCCATACATTTGTCCATTCCCGCCATCGTACCCCACAGAGGAGCAATCTAAGTATAATCGCACCTTGTACACTGGGAAGTGATATCATCGCACCCTCTGCACTGGGTTTTAGTATGGTCCAGTTGACCATTTATGAGTAGTTTATGGAGAACTTCTGGGAGATGATGTAATCAGTGACCTGTTCCTTTAGGTAGTGAAGCACACTCTAGGACTTAGGACCCTCAATTTTATGGACATTTATGATTGGGGTTGAAGTGCCCAAAAATGTCTATAACAGTTGCCCCCTAAAGTATGAGGTCATTAATCTTTCTGATGTCGGGTGAAATGCTTTACTACGAGGATCCAAAGTTTTTTTGAGCTGGAAGGCAATATAATACATTATTTTGACAACATTTTTTCATGATATAGCTGAGGGGGGCATGCCCATGCTCAGCTTTATAAATTCATTTTCATGTACATAGGACAGAAGGTCATCTGTGTGGCAGACTGATGATATGGACTCATCATCCTTTGATTTGGATGATCATCTGTTCGGCAATGATGTACACTCGATGTCTTTATATTCCTGAATATATCGTAGCCTGGATGGATGAAACTAGACTCGAGGTCTTCAAAACTCGTTCAATCTTCAGTCGAAGTACAAGTCAATCCATGTAAAAAATGTTTTGGAGTCGAACATGGAAAGACATTGCCTGATTACCAGCCAATGATGTAAGTTGTTAACAGGTGCGAGAGGAATCACCGATAATGACAATGACCCTCAAGGTACTATAGTACAATTCACGTGGTGTGAAAAATGACTTGGCGTCAAACACCACGTAAAATCTCTCAGTCGAAGGCCATTGATGTAAACCTGTCGCCGAAAGTGAGAAACTTGCCATTGAGGCATGCAAGCTCCAAAGTACTGGAAGGGTTGTTCCCAAGTCAACTTCTTGGATAATGAGCTGATGTCGACAAGAAGTGACCCATCGCAGAAGGGCCTTAATGAATCCCACATCAATGACACGGAATGAAGCAAATGATTTTGGAGGTGAAAACAATCTAACGATACAAGGTTCAGCGTGGTGGTCATGAAGGAATGGAGCATGAATATGTTGCAGTAGGTGAGACACAGGCGAATTGTCTGAATGACTTCTCTTGAATATATCGGCGACACTGACGATGGATTGGTAGCGTTAACCCCAAAGATGGATGGTGTGATGAACCAATGGTGATGACCAGTGAACTGAACAACCCAACCCGGCATGGATGCGGAAGGAAAGTGTCATGTTCAAGAGCGACTTGCTACCAATAAAGCTTTTTCAAGTTTTCTTCCCAATTTCCCCAGTCATTCCTGACTAGTACCCTCTTATTTTTATCAGCTTGAGGGGATAACATATGCTTTTCTATAATCTGCCTTCCGGGAAACTGTCGCTATATTTTAGCGAGCCTAGCGACAGTGAAACTCGTCTCATCCATTTGGACGAGTTTGTCGCTTGTTCGGTTTTAACGAGTTTAGATGACAATATAAACTCGGTCCTTTCAATTTTAGAGAGTCCTAAAAGAAGGAAAGGAGACTCCAACGATTCTTTTTCGTCATGTATCCTTAAGTCGAAAAAAGCATAAAATAATACAAAAGGGATGAATTTTCGATAGTTTTAACGAGCCGAACAAGACAAGCGCTTGATCGTTTTGTGTAATAATCCCTCAGGTCCAAAAAGATTAAAATCTAGAGGAGGGATAGCACTCCCGATGACTTTAACGAGCCGTAGAGGCCAATCTCTCGGCAATCTTTTCATATTTTACGAGTCAGTTGAAAAGAGCTTAAAGGAGACTCGTTTTCGAGGAAGGAGTGATGATTTCGGGTAGCAGCTGATTCCAGGTAAGATTTGAAATTTTCCAATCACGGCAGTGTCACAAGGATGGCTAATAGAATCACTCTTCGCAGATGTTCCTCGAAGGGGTAAACAATCATATGGGGGTGAATGATCGGCTAAAAACAGAGTGGAGGTGATGATGAGAACATGACCAAGGCTCAAAAGCTGGCGATAAGGCCTTCACAATGGTTATTTACCGGTTCATTTTTTAATGAGTTTAAACACTGGGGAAAACATTTGCTCATGACTTATGTTTATTTTTTAACGAGCTTGAACTATGCGCTAAAACTGCTCGTGGGCGGTTTATTTTTTAACGAGCTTGAACCCTGCGGTAACACTGCTCGCCAGTCGTATGATAAGAATGTCTCATTCAAGATGCCATTTTGAAGGGGCTTACATCTTTAAAGCTTTGCCCCGAATCCTTTCTTTATGCAAGCTAGGAAATGACTAGCCTTATGAGTTTAAAGGGTTAGAGGTCCCATAAATTTAACAAATAAATAGTCGCTCTTCGCTTGCATGAGGAAAAGGTTTGCATGCCCCCAGGTATAGCAAAAAATTTCCATGTTACCATGAAGGTTCCATCTACGTAGCAGATAGAAAGCTTCCTTGGCGATGTCAACCAAAATAGACAAAGGGGAGTGGTGCGACCGCATGCCACTCAGCATAACCTTAACGAAGGTATCTTGTTTCGGCCTAATCCCATTTTCCTGTGAGGACAGGTGTGAGACTTGTCATATATCCCTTGCAGAAACCCACTCTATACCCAAGGTTTCCCTGCCGAAACAGACCAGGGTGCATGCCCCCTGGGTTTCAGTCACATCCTCCTGAATCACTTGCGCTCATCAGGTGGATAGACTGGAGATCAATGAGACATTCCTTACGTGAAAAAACCATTTATGGATGGAATTTTACTATTTGTGATCTGTGAACTGGGGAATGACATTTGGTCTATGAGCTTGACCATTCTGCCTTCGTGCAGAAAACAAATTACTCTAAAGAGTGAGGAGACGATGGCTCCCATGCAATAAATATAGTTGCGTCCAAGGAGTAGATTATAATCCAAGGGTCCTTGAACTACCATCACATTCATGTGAATGGTTTTCCTTCTCAAAGTAATGGGCACATTTGGAAGGATTCCTAAAGGTCGACTGGTTCCTTTGTCGAAGCCTGTCAGATTTCTCATTTAAGGCAAAAGCGATGGCGAACCAAGTGCTTTCCAAGCAGTTGAGGAAAGGATACCCACAGAAGCCCCTTCATCGATGATGGTACCAGCCATAACCATTCCATAAGCTTGTACAATGATTCTGAATGGTACATTAGCTGGTAAACGGAGTCTGCCTAGTAGATTCCAATCGAAGGAAACGACTAGGTTGCTTGGTGGTGGGACCGAATAAACGGCCGGATATGACTCTGATGAACTTCCTTCCTGCGATAAAGGAATGGGAAGACTACCCCCAAGTTCATCGGAGTCTATGTTGATGAAAAGAATTTGAACGGTGTCGTTCTCTTTCTCTTCAGTGATGGTATCATTTGAAGATGAACACTCGAAAGGCAAGACCGGGTCAACTGCTGTCTCAACCTTTTGACTTTCGTCTGGTATGGATTCAGAGGGTTCATTTTCAATGATAGACGCTTCTGCTAACCACAATGACGGGCCAGCCGGATTTTCAACCAGTGGGGGACTTGGCAAGATTTTTTTATATCCAAGAGGGAGCCGTAGCGGTGAAGCAAGACGGTCATCCAAAACTCTTTTAGCCTCATCCAGGAAGGGACAACAGTGGACGGCATGATTTCCTTCCCATAACTTACAAGGAAATCTAGTATTATTTTTCTGTCCATGTGCTGCACTTTCACTGGTTGATGGTGTGCATTCAACATGATCATCAGAGGTTGATGACACTGGATTGTGCAAATGAGGAGACCAGTCCCTTAAGATCTGAGGGATGCAAGGACAATCTCGATGAAAGTGGTCTCTATTGCAAATGACACAAGGAGAGTTAGATTTCGATGGTGCGGTGTGAGGATTTTTGCTAGATGATGCTTGGTTGCCCCCTTTCGATTTTGGTTCCTTTTTCTTATTTTCCTTTTTCTCTTTCTACTTCTTTTTCTTCTTAGTTACTTGATTTTTAGCTTTATCGGCTTTATTAAGTGAAGAGGAAGGAGGAGAGGGAGAATCAGATGAAGTAGAAGGTTGGGAGGCAACTCTAGTGTCATCTAGTTGCTGACTTGACTGTTCAGGAATTACGGGATTCTGAACGACAGAGGTAGAGAAGAGCAAGATAGGCAAACCAATTGTCAACCCTGGAAGTGACAAAGTGGCCATATGGGGCGCACCAACATCTCCCCAAGAGGAGAAGGGACTACGATTTCCTCCAAGGGGAAATCCTTGGTTGGTAGACTCCATTTTCTCAACCTAAAGACCAACGAGGGAATTTGTGATGTTATTTCAATTAAAATAAATTTTTAGATGCTTTGACACAACTTGTTTTTTCAATTTTAAAGAGTCGAGAAAAAGAAAGATGACTCTAGTCGCCTTCGATTTTTATTGAGCCTAAAGTGACAAGTGCTCAGATGACCTTTTCCTTTAAGGAGTCTGAAAAGGAGCAAAATGGACTTCTCTGGAGATCTAGGCAGAGAGGATTACCAAACCAATTGCAAAACTGCAGAATACTTTTTACGGTACGGTAGTCAATCTTCCCGAATGCTGTGTTCAGTGAATTTGCGATCGATAGGGCGGCAAACACAGCTTCCTAAGGATAAAGGATGCAACCTATTGTGGTCTCCCAAAATATACTCGATGGTACGTGGGAGCACAAGTCCGTACTGGCACTTGTCATCTCAGAGTGGAGGAATCACCCAACCAAAAAACAAAACAACAGTTACCTGGTTTCACGACACCAGAATACGTCTCTAGCCTAGACCTCTAGATGTTGTGCATTAGGTTCCAAAGCGTTGTTAGATTCATTAAATTTATTTTAAGTTGATCTTGCTTAAAAAATTTCCTTTCAAGTTCACCACGTGATGTATATATAATTCCTAAAACACAATCTAAGATGATAAACAAATGTTTAATCTTCTTTTGGCAATGAAAATCCTAGCTACTAAGGCAAGAAAGTTAAGAATCTTTCAGTAAATAGCACAGAGCACACGCTAAATGCGTTGTCCTAAATCAAACCAAGCAGTCAAAATGAAAATGCACATGCATGTATTTGTTTTTAGCCTTATTAATGTATGAATGATGATAAGAAAGCTATGTGCAAATCTGAATTACTTTCAAAGCAACAATACTCCACAAATTTCTTTTCAAAATGAAGTGAAGGTAAGAGAGACACTTTGCGATTTCGAAATGAAAATTGCTTTTTGACACTTTAAAAACTATTGATTCAAATCATATGCCATAGTAACTGTATAATTGACTATCAAGAACAATGGGATTGTCTTCTAAAACTGAAAATGACAGCTACAACACTTTCAGATCAAGAAACGACAGTTCGACTATGCTACTTTTTTGCAAAAGAGAACTAAAAATGGCACACAATACATAAAAACAGTTATAGTTCTTTGCACCAAGGAGGCAGAATAATGTAAGAAAAGGGGGTTTTCACAGAAATACACTGACCATAGGCAGCAAAACTCCTGAATGGGACTGAAAAGAGTGAGAAAAAACCACAGTCTTAAGGTAAAGTTAACCTTCCCTGACCATCGCACCTGTCACACTGTGAATTCAGTATGCAGTGCACCTACTTCACTCGGGAAGTGCGATGCATACAGTCTGCCTTAAAGGCAGGGTGCAATGGTACTAGTACGAGACTTTAAAGAAGTTTTTACTCACAATTTGCAATTCAGTTCAGGGATTTAGGACGAGTAAGTAATGTTCAGTATATGTAAAACACAGGGGTGATCTAAAGAGGTTACTAGAGCCACCACTTAGGGAAATTAGACTGTTTGCAAATCGATTGTTTAATTCATAAACAAAACCTGGAGATAGACTGAAGCAACATTGATCTACTTTGCATTTGTATAGCAAATGTAGTTCAAAGGCTAGCTGGCTTGGCTTCAGGCTCCGTCTATAAGTTTATAAAAGAAATAAAGATAGATAGGCTAATAAACAATCTAGTCGCTCCCCAGTGGAGTCACCATTTTGTTACCAGGAATAGTGTCCACTAGGAAGCTAATATTCCCACTAAGACTGGTAGCTATCTTATAAACAAACAAGGAAAGTCTATTTTCGCTTTCCTTTATGAAAATAGATAGGAGTGGAAAAAAGGAGACCAACCTTGGTCTTGCGCTTGGTTTCCTCTCCTTCCTGATAGATCTTTGCTGCTTCTCCTTCGTCTGCCCAGCTTCAAAGAGCACCTGTGGACTCATAACAACATACTACTATTGAAGAACAAATATCTATATTCATAAATAACACAGGACCAGATGTGTGTTAACCATACAAATGCATATATAAACAAGTACACAAGAATATGGAGGAAAAATTGAATAACTCTATTAAGATGAAAAGTAGTAAGAGAATTACAACCATATGTTCTGACCCAGCATCATCCTCCAGGTAGAAAGCCCTTCTTCACCTCAAGTAAAGCTTAGATCACCCAACACTATGAATGTACACCAGAAAACCAACAATGCTTCTCTATAAGATACAAAATTCCAGCCTCCAGATCTTTGTGATGAGGGATCCATATAAAGATGATTATAGGGAGATGAGTCATCTTCTGGGGTCTTGATTAGTTTCCTCTCTCTGATAGTTCCTGCTTCCACTTGGAGAATGATGATCTCTTACTCATCCCTGGTCCGAAATAGAGAGGCAAGTGTCAAGGGAAGCTGTGGAAGATTGTTTCATATCTTCCACTCACATTTTGTCCCTGCCATGTCCATTCCCGACCAGCACCCTACAAGGAGTAAATTCAATATGCATCACACCCTATACACTGGGAAGGTGATATGCATCACACCCTCTGCACTGGGTTTTCAGTATGGTCCAGTTTTGACCATTTATGAGTAGTTTTTAGTGGAGAACTTCTAGGAGATGATGTAATCAGCTGACCTTGTTCCTTTAGGCAGTGAAACAACACTTTTAGGGACTTAGGAGCCCTCAGTTTATGGATATTTATGATTGGGATTGAAGTGCCCAAAAATTTCTTTAACAAGCATGTGAACATTTTCTAAAGGCATATAATATAATACTTTGATGTTGAGAGAACCAACTTTTTAAGTGTGTGTGTATACCCTAAATGCATATAATATAATATATTGGTGTTATTTATACCAACTATAAATTGTGGGCTAAAGGAAGTGTCAACTTATAAAAAAAAATTATGTTGATAAAGCATATTTTTGAAATTTGGGTTGAAAGAAACAACTTTATGATGATGTTTCTCTAGTAAAAGTGCGATTCTAAAATTTGGGTTGAAGGAAGTGCCTCTATGATGATGTTTCTCTAGTAAAAGTATAGTTCTGAAATTTGGTAGAAGGAAGCACCTGTCGCTCTGAGACAGAGACAACAAAATGTGAATTCATAGATATAGAAAACTAAAGTAGACCATTATAGAGCATATTACAGAGCTTGTAGTAGAATGTATTTTTGTCTCCTATATGTTGGTGTCTACTATTAGGCCCCTATACCAATAGGTGTCATATGTCATGATTGACTTGATGAGCTATGTAATATGTTCATACCTTTTCTTGTTGCAAAGGTTTTCCATATTTTCAAAAAATCAAAAAATTTAAAAAATGTAAAGAGAGTATACCCTAAAAGAGAAGTCAAAGGGTAAAAAGGATAAAAATGGTCAAAAAAATGAAAGAAAATGAACCTCAAACAAAAATAGACCAGAAAAGTGTGCATGTTTAAATGCCACTGCTTTTTCATTTTGTGTAATAAACAAATTGTGTGCAGCTTGTCATTTATGCCACAATTCGTGAATAGTCAAACTATTTAAACTTGGCTCATTCATTTTTCAATTTCATGTTGTAGAAATAGAGAATAAATACCTGACCAAACAGTTTAATCTTGGCAGATAAGTAGATAGGTAGAGTAAATTAAAGGAGGTCAGTAGTTTAATTTCAGCCCTTGGATGTAATAAGTGTAGATTTAGATAGATGTCATTATGTAAAAGAGAAGAGAAAGTTGAAGAGTTTTTGCCAGTTTAAGTGCACCCTAATAAAGGAGAAAACATGCTAGGTTAAAGTAGGTAGGGTAGGTAGTTGATGTTACAGAATCATATGTGATGAATGATGTCTCTAAATGTGTTAATATTTCACTTTAATCACAAGGCCAAGGCATACACTACATTAAAAGAATCTCAAGCAAAGCAAAGTCACAATAACTAACTCCCCTTCTCATTTTCCCTAATTATTCACTAATTTCCCTTAAGTACTAAGGTATTTGCTAAATTGGAGGTGCTCAGAGCATTTCTTTGACTTCTAGAGGGATTAGACCCTCAGCCCAATAATTTAAAAAAGCCTAAGTTCTTAAAACCATCCATAAATCATTCCTTCAACTTCATAAGTCTTTTCCTAAGTAAAATCATATTTTACTTGGCAAAAATACACAATATCCCATAAAAACCCTTTTTCACCTAAGCCTAAGTTAAATGCATAATTCGAATGTTTTTTGCTTGGCACTTTTATACTTCGTAGTCATATTAACTATTAACCTATTTAAAATATAACTCCTGCACAATTTCACCCTTTCCTGTATTATTTAAATTATAAAAAAACTCCAAAATATTATATATCCTGCCCCTTTGCTTAAGTTATAACCATAAGTACATATTAACTAGGATTAACTAGTTAGCCTGTAACTAGTTAACAACCCAATCCCCCGCTGCATTAATCTGTATTAATTAACCCTCATTGTTAATTAAGAACCCCCCAACCAATCACAATAACCCCAATACGATTAATTAATTCTTAATTGTGTTGGGCCCACCGCATCGTGCCTCCCATCAGGCATTCAATTGCACTCTCCACATCCGATAGTTACTAATGATATCACGCGATCCTTGGTGATTGCGAATTAACGCGTGACCACCAAGCGGTTTCCGCACAGTGCCTCTGCCATGCGTCAAGCATCTTGTGGAATCACTGGTCCGAGGCCCATTACCGCCCATCCCCAAAAGTGGTGCGATACCAAACTGCTTACCATTGTCCCGCATACGACAAAACATCATTTCCTGCACACGTCATCTGCCCAAAAACCAAAAACCCCGCCAACCCTTGACTTTGTTAATAAAACAAACGAATGTCATTTTCATTGCTCTGTACTGCAAACCTATGTTCCCATGCAAAGAACATCGAGGTCAACTATCCAAGATTTCGAACTACCACCTTGCTAAGAAACTTGCAGCTAACACAGCCCATAACCCGTTAGCTACTACCTACACTTGTTATTGCATTGTTCACTCCTCAAACACAAGTATTTATCCAACTTCTGCCGAAACCCTGCAAGTTCATGTTTTACATTGCAATTCCACATAAAAGGCCAAAATTCATTGCAAATTCATTCTTTGTTTCACTATATAAGTTCCCACACCTGCTGTTTTGCCCATTTTACATAGAAAACCCAAATTCCTTTCTGAATCCACAAGAACCAGAAATGGAAACCCTTGTAGCTTTGAATGTCACACCCATGAATGCTCCTCATAAAGATTTAGACTATTTGTCTCTTGCCGATAAAGATTTCTAGATAAAAGACTTATCCACTGATAAAAGCCACCTTAAGGTCTTTTGCCAAGCTAGAGACAACTACCTGAATGGCTGTGATATCCTAGGACTGTGGGAATCTAAACTTCCCATGTATTTTCTCCCCTCAGTCCATGTTTTCTCTAATATAATTCATTAATGCCAAGTAAACTATGATCCCAACCGTAGAGCAATTATGTCCCCAAGCCAAACAATCCTCTTCCCCATAACTGCTCAATCCATCAATGAAATGTTGCAATTCCACTCTAGTCAAGCTCTCACTCCCATTTCCATGGGGAATTTACTTGAGAAATCAACTCAATTGTCCCAATCAGAATTGAATCGCATCTGTCAAACCTTCATGTTACAGAAACATTAGCCCAAGGGCCCACCTCCTTATATGCAAGCTTTCTTCATAGATATTGGAAGACTCATTGTTGATATGATATCTTTAATTATGAGATTTAACACTAGTGAGTTTGTTGATGAGGTAACCCTAGTGTTGTTGTCAATTTTTACTCTTGGACAACCCCCTGTTGTTAAGTATGATTATGGTTCCTATATTGCAAACAAGATTCATGACCAGCTCTTGAGATTAGATAATTAAGGAATTTTCAAGTATACCACCTTCATATATCATCTCATGCTATATTATCAGTCAGAAAACTTCCCTTTCCCTACCATGAAACTTGATACCAAAGGAAATCCAAGGTTTGTCATCTTTTGGAGTCCCATCTTCCATTATTCCCCTGAGTTCCCTTACTCATACATTGAGTTCATTGATTAATTTGTTCATCTAGAAACCACCTTATTGACAGGGGTTTCCCCTCCCAGGATCAGTGGTGACATTAAGAGGATCCTATATCTCTCCAAGCAGTATAGAATACGTGATTGGTATCTATACAAAAATCATATAGAAATCAGGATATATGGGTGTGAGCTCTGCCCTTTCAAGTTACCAAAATATGTTCCAGTGAAATTGTTTACACTGGAATATTTCTGGTAAATAATAAATTCAAATTTGGTCCATTTTTATAATGCTAAGAAGAAAGCTCAATTTAGAATCAAGAATCAATTAGGCCCTTTTGTATGCAACAATAGGGAAGCATGGAGAGAAGAAGAAAGAATTTTAGAAGATCATCTTAAGTTACAAAAGAGTTTTGGGTGGATACCATATCACCCTAACAACTTTATATGTGATAGAAGAACGAAGAACAGATTGTCACCATACATTCACCATAGGATTCCAAAGATTGAACGATTTGCAAATATGGATGAATGGAGGGAAGGGACCCCGGTAGAAAATGATAGTGAACAGGTCAATATTGAGAATGTTATGAGAGATCTTGAGAAAACACCTGACTTGGATTCTTTTGGGCAGGTACAAAGATCAGGAATTGGTGCATCTACTGTTGGAACATCTCAGCAACCTTCACAGGAAACCAACACACCAGCCACAGGAACATTAAAAGGCAAGGAACTAGAAACCAGCATTCACGCCATAGGGAAATCTATAATGTCAAAATAGCCCGAGACTTCCAAGGAACAAGCGCAAATTCCAGCTCCTCCAACTCAAAGCAATGTAGGAGAACCTACAATCTTGCAGACTCCTCTGAATGAGGAAAAGAATAAAAATAGAGACAGGGAAGTAGCTACCCCTGCCAGTGGACCCTCAGAGCAGCTTGGTACTAAAAGGAAAAGGTTAAATCCTCTTTCAGAGGAGGAATTTTTTGAAAAAACTACAGATAGTTAGAGAAGAGAAGGCGTAGATAGCCAACAAACTTTTCCAGAGGGAGGAACATCCACTAGCTCACAAAGACAAGAGTTAGAAAGACAACAAAGTGCAGAGGTATCATCTTTCACACCCAGGAGGTTAAGGGGGTTATTCGAAAATTCAACCAAGTTATGAGAATCCAATGTTTACATGTCAACCTAGAATTAAGCCTCAAATATATATAAATGGTAGGATGGGTGACTATAGGTGAATGTGTACATGTGATTCTTTTTTATCTAAGCAAGCAAGAAAAGGAGCAGAGGAGCAATGAAGTAGAAGAGAAGAGGAGTACATGTGATGCAGATCTTGGATGGAGAAGAGGCTTTAGGCATGAGGAGTGATCAAAGTCTCAATGAATAGTTCAAGAATTCTATTATACTAGAAGCAATCACTATCAGGACTGAGCCATACTAGTAGAAAGGAGGAAAGAGGGAAAATCCCCAATTTCTCTATAACACACTATTTCTTGCAAATCACACTACTTTGGGTTTCCTCAATTAGTTAATATAATAGATAAATTCTTGTCATCTGCTAGTCCATCTATCAGACCCTTGACATATTAGAACCTTTAAAGGTATGCAATATTGTTGTGTTTTCTATGATATCTTATACTTGTAGGCCCTGGTATCGACCCTAAATCATGATGTGATTAGGTGTAGCACCTAAGGGCTTACTCCTTTAATATATTTCCATATTAGTAGTTCGACAAAGGCACAATATTTCAGTAATATTCGACAAAGCACATGGTCGTAGGTCTTGGTTGCAAAGGTGCTAGGTCATATCCCTAGAGACTTAAATCCCATAGTATATTGGCTAAAAGGAGTTATACAGGTGAAATGAACATTGAATCCCATGATATCCCAATATCCTGATGCCTACACCCCTCATCTAACAATAGATTTACCAATATTTATATAAAAAAAATCCATTGATAAGACTTGAGAATTCTTTGTTTTGTAGTGATCTTTTGTGTTAAATTTTTTGAGTGATTTCTTGATATCTCGATGAAAAGTAAAATTTGGCATTTGTGAACCCTTCCCCCCCAGTCACATTTATAAATGGAAATGTTACCAATAAGTGAAGGATTTTCGCTTGAACAATTCAATACTAGGTGATTTTGAAGCAAAGTTCTTGCGAATTATCTAATACTCTAATGTCTTAGTTCTGTAACAACACTCGTTAAAAATCCATGTAAAAAAGATAATAAAGGAAAAATAAGACCAAGGCCATGGGACATGTATTCCAAGCGAAATGGTGGGAAAAACATCCTAATGGGTGTGTTCATTAGGTTTATTATGCCTAAGGAAATTGACAAAGGCATTGAAAAAGAAAAGAATCATTAATTGGAATTTTATTTATGAAAATAAAGGAAAATAGGAGAAAAGGAAGGTGAAAGGTCACAGGTTGCATGGGAGGAGGAAAATGAAGAAATTAGAGGCCTCAATGATAAAAAGGCTTTTGAGGATTAGTTCATGGCTTTTGTCAGTTCAGTTTTGGAACACTCTCTCTCTATTCTCTCTCTCTCATACTCTTGCACACATAGAGCATCCATGGAGTACTCTAGCATTGGAGAAAGGAAGGAAAAGGAAGGATAAGAAAGAAAAGTGAATACAATATCAAGCAAGGAAGAGTTGGATCAAGTGACTACAACGAGATTATTTGTAGCTATCCAGTTTCATGTATGATTCCTTACTAGTTTTGGCATGCATGATATATGAATGTGTGTATTTGTTTCTCTTGTTATCATTGGCATGGTTTTTTTGTGGTATGAAAATGGTTTTTATCCTTACCTTTCCATTTCCAGATAACCATGGTGTGATGGGGTTCTTTCATTTGGTTGATGTCGATTGCGAGATGATTTTGGAAATGGGTGAGGTGGTCTCAGGAAAATTCCTAAGGGCCTAGGAATCCATTAACCAGTAATGGTGAGATACATGGTAAATCCTGAGGGTGGAGACAGGAAAATTACTCAAGGTATTCGTGAAGAAATCTAAAGGCATCCATGCTTGTTTAGGGCCCAGTGATCCCTTAACCGGTTTTAGTGGGATTGCGATAAATCCTGGTAGTATATATTTATTATTTGGCCTAGGAATCCCTTGACCGATAATGGTGGGACTACGGTAAATCCTGGTTATATAGTTGATGGTTTTGGGCCTAGAAATCTCTTGACTAGTAATGGAGGGATATGTGGTAAAGCCTAGGGAAACCCTGGTTGTTTTCATTGTGCATACCACATTTATGCTTTAAATATGGCACAAGGGTGATTGTCTAAAAGATAGATTTGGTTTAGCCCAATCTATGGTTGGGTGGTTCATGGAAATCCCTGGCTTGGTTGTATTTTCATATGTTAATAAGGGCTCTTTCCCTATTGTATTTCATGAGTATTTATAATTTCTATGATGTGTCTTTGATGGTTTTTCTATCATTTTTATTATTCTGGTTATATGCTGGTTATAAGCATGGTTTTGTGAAAAAAATTTAGTTATGCCTCTCATCATGTTTTGATTAGTAACTAAATGGTTAATGAATGCATGACATAATAGATGAAAATGTATTTATTTTGAGAGGGCATCCGACCTTCTTGATGTTATATCATATAAGTATGACACCCCTATGTCAGATATGTAATTATGACATGTAGATTACTTGTTCATGATGTGTTTGACGGGATGGTTGTCATGGTTAGGATTTGCTAATTCAAGTTCTTGTCTAATTTTTATATAGAAGGATTTGTCCTTGTGTCATTCATTATTCTAGAAGTTTCATTAATTTATAGGAAGTGGTCTAGATATTAGCCCTAAAAAAGTACCTCATATCTCGTGGTTATAGGCATAGAACTACGTCAAAAAGATTGTAGTCACTCCCTTGCAGGCTTATGCATGTGAATGGAGGTTTACAATCAAATTTTTGTAGTGTTGTGCCAACTTCTAGGAGTCTAGGACAATGAAATAGAGGCTTAACTCAGGGTTTGAGAACTTGGAAGGATGGTTTAGCCCTTTCCTGTAGCACCTGAGAGAAGTCAATAAGGTCTTGGTTTTGTCGATTCCACTTCTTGGAGGTGATCTAGGAGGTTGAGTCATGTCATAGTAGCCCTCATCTCATGTTTACCCTCATAAACTAGTGAAGTTGGGTAGATATGGGAGGGGTAGTTACAGGGTGGTATCAGAGCGGGTGGACCATGAACTAAAGCACTTATTCCCAATTCAGCCTACCTTTTTTAGGTATATAGATACAAATGAAACCCTTCGAAAGCTTCAAAAAACCACAATACCACAGCCAAAATGGTGGGAAGAAATTTTAGAAATTTTGTAATTTATCTCTGGTAAAAGGTAAATTTTGAGTTTTACTACAGTTAAATATGGTAAAGAGGGTAAATAGGGATCAAATAGATAAGGAGTATCAGATGCAGGTAAAGTGTACCAGTAGGAAGATAAAAACAGAGAAACCAACACAAATTTACATCAAAGACAACAAGATGCCAAATATTAGTGCCTAACTCCATCACACTGTCAAGAATAGGGACAACAAACCATTCGTTTGCCTCTATCTGTTATCAACGAGACCATATGGACCTATCTTCTTGTAACTTCTAGTTATTCATCTCAGATTATATCTCACTTTGTTATGAGATATTTCATTGTAAAATTTTTTGTATAAATACACCCCCATTCGGAGTATTGAGGGTGGAATTTTAGACAATGCTGTAAAACTGATTACTTTGGAATAAAATGTTGTTGGACAAATCTTTCATGGATGGTTGGATGACGAATTAACACAAGGGACTTTTCATAGGATTCATGTGCAATACATAAGACAAATAAGTATTTATAACTCATGTATTAATGTTCTCTTGTTTAAATATATCAATTATGTTTCATATCTGAATACTTAAATGAAAAAGATTAACTCAGAAAGTGCTTCAGTGCAATCTGTTTTCAATTGTTTATATTCTTGATGTTTTCCTCTAAACTAGCATAAACAATGAATTCTTAATTGCTCCTGTTTCTTGGTTTAATAATTTTGATCATTTATTAAAGAATTCTTAGTTTCTCTTTACTGGTTATCCTTTAGTTTCTTTTCTCTTAAATCTTGTTGAAGGATTCTTAATTTCCCTTCATCCCTTTTAAGTCCATCCCATCCTATCAAGTTGTCATTTGATCCCTGTTTTAGCTATCTTGCCCTGTGAAGCCATCCTTTACTGAGAAACCAATTCCAGTTGAGCCATTTATTTTGACTCCATTAGCCCAATGGCCTAAACTACTCAGTTATGCCCCTCTGCTATTGAATTTCAGCAAACTCAACCAAAATCCCAAAGCTTTCATAACTAGCCTAATATCTTCTAAAGAAAAGCTAAACCTTAAAGAGAGAGCCCTCTCTGGATACAGATTGGCTAGATTCTGTATCTAAAAGTTGGTTTGTGGTTACCTCAGACCCCTTTCCTCTTCTTACAACTTCTAGGAAAATCTGAGTGATAACAAAAGAATCTTAAGGGACCAATGCATCTTGTTAGTTGGTGCCTATAAAGCAGCAAAGAGGATTGGTGCCCTTTGTAGGCTAGTTCCTACAAAGAAGTCTATGAGATTTGTGTTTCTTGTGGGTTGGTGCCTACAGAGTAGCAAAGGGAATCAATGTTTCCCATAGGTTGGTGCCTACATATATTACATCATGGGGGATTTGTGTCTCCAATAGGTTGGTGCCTACAAAGTTTGTAATACTAGGCTAGTGCCTACAAAGTTTGTATAAGTACGTTGATTCCTACAAATATTTTCATAAATAATTTGTGGTTTTCTCTTGGAGGGGTTTCCATGTATATCGTGTGTTTAATGTTCTACTCATGAAATTGATGTTTTATGGTGCTTGGATGTTTAAATAAGTAAGAAATTGTATTATGATTATTCATGCCACCCATCCCCCTCGACCCCCCTTCCCCCTCCATCCCACCAAGTGTAAGTGTGAATCCAAAAATTGGTATTAGTGCAAGTTCCTTTAGTCATAGTCCAACCATTCAATGGATGATCTCAAAGGGACCATGGCCAATTAGAAAGTCTGAACCAAAATTTTCTCTATTTAATGGAAAAAATTATGATATATGCAAGGAAATAATGGGGCCTTATCTAATAATTGTTAGATATGATACTTGTAAGTCTATAGTAAATGGTTTTGACACTCCAACAATCGTACCAATAAATCTAGTTGGAAAGAAGACATGGGATCATAATGCAAAAGCCATGAATGCCATCATTTGTGGTCTATTAGAATTAGAGTTTGATAATGTGATGCATAGTGAAAAAACAAAATAAATGTGTGCTAAGTTGTAAAACAACTATGAGGGAAATAACATTGAATAAATGAAATATCTAGTGACTTAGAAGATGGATGAACTCCATGGAATTCATAATGCATATGAAATGAGCATGTAAAAGTTAACATAGAATTATACAAAAGGAAATCAAGTAGATAAAATTATTTAGAGGATGGTGATTTTGATGGGGAATAAAACCTTAAAGAAAAACTTGTAAGTTCCTTGGAAGAAATAGGTAGACTGAAAGGAAAGATTAAAAACCAAAAGGAACTATTGTAGAAGTATGAAAAGAAATATAATAATAATAATGAAGCATCAATCATCCCCCTAAAGACATAATTAGAAGAGGAAAATAAGATAGAAGGAGTGAGAAGCCAATTGAAAGAATAGGAAGGAGACTTTTAAAATCTAGAAGCAAAAGTTGTTTCCTTGAGAAAGGAACTAGAAAAAGAAAATGTTGAATTGAAGATTGGAAAAGGTACCAAAATATTAGATGAATGTTTTAGCTTCCAGAGGTATCCTTTCATCAAAATAGGCCTTGGCCACAAAAAAATAATGAGATCCCCAAAGGATAAATAGGATCAAAGACATCAAAGAAAGAAAATCAAGAAAATTCTAAAAGCTATGTAGTTGTTCACAAAAGATGGTACTAGAAAAGGAGGTGAGGACCAACAGAGCATGACTTCTCAAAAGGCTCTATCAATAATACAAGAAACATCTGAAATGAAGTTAAGAATAGATAGAGATATGACAATATCAACAATAAAAGTATCATTAGAAATGTAGTTAAGAACCAACAAAGAAATAACCCTATCAAAAATACAAAATACTAGAAATGGAGTAAAGTGTTAACATAGATCTAATTTTTCTTTTAAGGCCAATCAAAATGGGCTAGGAATAATTATTTCTTCAAGAAGTACTTTCACATTCGGGTATCAAAACCTATTCTTTGGATATTACTTTATTTATAACAACTTCAGTCATAAGGAAATATGTTGTAGAACTTATGAAAAAAATGACTATGTGAGAAATAGAAACAACGAATCTTTTAAAACCTCAATGAATGGATATGTAAGCAACAAATCGACAAGGCCTTATGAAGGCAGTGTTAGAATAAAAAACTAATTTGATCCCCTATTGGATCATATTGCATGTTACAAGTGAAATATATATAGGCACAATTCATGTGACTATAGAAGCAACTCAATAAGGCCTCCCAAGCAGGGCAAAGAAGAAGATATTATTAGGCATAGAAGTCAAATGCATAAAGGCATGGAAAATGAAGCATGAATAAAAGAAAGAATTTGATATAGCTATAAATTTTCAGAAAAAATAAAGTCAATGATATATTGATGGTGGGTGTTCAAAACACATGATAGGTGATAAGAGAAAAATATTGTCTCTAAAGGAAGTCAAAGGAGGTATTGTTACTCTTGGAGATAATGCATCAAGAAGGATAATTGAAATGAGCACAATTATGGATAGACTAAAACTAAAAATATGTTGTATGTTGAAGGTTTAAAATAAAATCTTCAAGCTGTAAGTCAAATGCCTGATTGAGGATATGATCTCACATTTCATTACAAAGACTATGAAATAAGGAAAGAAAGTTTAGGAAGATTGGTGGAAGAAGAAAGGACCTTAATTGATGATGTATATGTCCTTAGTGAAATAAAAAATAAAAAAAAATTCTATGTGGGAGAAATATCCATCTCATATCATCAGTAAAATGAAAGTATAAGGAGAAGTGAGAGATTGTAGTAATCTAGATCACATCAAGAAGTTGGAAGCTTTAGAGAGTGAGTTGTAGGATATGAATGATGAAATGGATATTTTGCAAGATGTGAACTAATGTGTGAAGAAAAAAAACTATTGACACTTACTCAAATAATCAATGAAGAAAAAAGAGAAGCTCAAAACGATTTTGAATGATTGGAAACAATTAAATTGATTCAATTGGATGAGAAACAAAATAGGGACTTTCTCATCCAAATGCATCATGAAAGTTGTGGTATATATGTAGAAAAATAAACTGGATATACAAGGTCTTATCATAAGCAGGGGGAGATATATCTTTATCTTGTTCTATGAAAAGGGTTGCTCGCCCTTCTTGACATGAGACCCAAGATGGTTGCATGTCAAAGTTAAGGGGTGACCTGAAATAGAAACATATCAAAGTTAAGGGGAGACCCAAGTTGGAAACATGTCTAAGTTGAAGGGAGACCAATATTGAAGTCCACTCAAATTAGAGGAAAAAAGGATTTGAGTTAGGGGGGTTATTCGAAAATTCAACCAAGTTATGAGAATCCAATGTTTACATGTCAACCTAGAATTAAGCCTCAAATATATATAAATGGTAGGATGGGTGACTATAGGTGAATGTGTACATGTGATTTTTTTTTATCTAAGCAAGCAAGAAAAGGAGCAGAGGAGCAATGAAGTAGAAGAGAAGAGGAGTACATTTGATGCAGATCTTGGATGGAGAAGAGGCTTGAGGCATGAGGAGTGATCAAAGTCTCAATGAATAGTTCAAGAATTCTATTATACTAGAAGCAATCACTATCAGGACTGAGCCATACTAGTAGAAAGGAGGAAAGAGGGAAAATCCCCAATTTCTCTATAACACACTATTTCTTGCAAATCACACTACTTTGGGTTTCCTCAATTAGTTAATATAATAGATAAATTCTTGTCATCTGCTAGTCCATCTATCAGACCCTTGACATATTAGAACCTTTAAAGGTATGCAATATTGTTGTGTTTTCTATGATATCTTATATTTGTAGGCCCTGGTATCGACCCTAAATCATGATGTTATTAGGTGTAGCACCTAAGGGCTTACTCCTTTAATATATTTCCATATTAGTAGTTTGACAAAGGCACAATATTTCACTAATATTCGACAAAGCACATGGTCGTAGGTCTTGGTTGCAAAGGTGCTAGGTCATATCCCTAGAGACTTAAATCCCATAGTATATTGGCTAAAAGGAGTTATACAGGTGAAATGAACATTGAATCCCATGATATCCCAATATCCTGATGCCTACACCCCTCATCTAACAATAGATTTACCAATATTTATATAAAAAAAAATCCATTGATAAGACTTGAGAATTCTTTGTTTTGTAGTGATCTTTTGTGTTAAATTTTTTGAGTGATTTCTTGATATCTCGATGAAAAGTAAAATTTGGCATTTATGAACCCTTCCCCCCCAGTCACATTTATAAATGGAAATGTTACCAATAAGTGAAGGATTTTCGCTTGAACAATTCAATACTAGGTGATTTTGAAGCAAAGTTCTTGCGAATTATCTAATACTCTAATGTCTTAGTTCTGTAACAACACTCGTTAAAAATCCATGTAAAAAAGATAATAAAGGAAAAATAAGACCAAGGTCATGGGACATGTATTCCAAGCGAAATGGTGGGAAAAACATCCTAGTGGGTGTGTTCATTAGGTTTATTATGCCTAAGGAAATTGACAAAGGCATTGAAAAAGAAAAGAATCATTAATTGGAATTTTATTTATGAAAATAAAGGAAAATAGGAGAAAAGGAAGGTGAAAGGTCACAGGTTGCATGGGAGGAGGAAAATGAAGAAATTAGAGGCCTCAATGATAAAAAGGCTTTTGAGGATTAGTTCATGGCTTTTGTCAGTTCAGTTTTGGAACACTCTCTCTCTATTCTCTCTCTCTCATACTCTTGCACACATAGAGCATCCATGGAGTACTCTAGCATTGGAGAAAGGAAGGAAAAGGAAGGATAAGAAAGAAAAGTGAATACAATATCAAGCAAGGAAGAGTTGGATCAAGTGACTACAACGAGATTATTTGTAGCTATCCAGTTTCATGTATGATTCCTTACTAGTTTTGGCATGCATGATATATGAATGTGTGTATTTGTTTCTCTTGTTATCATTGGCATGGTTTTTTTGTGGTATGAAAATGGTTTTTATCCTTGCCTTTCCATTTCCAGATAACCATGGTGTGATGGGGTTCTTTCATTTGGTTGATGTCGATTGCGAGATGATTTTGGAAATGGGTGAGGTGGTTTCAGGAAAATTCCTAAGGGCCTAGGAATCCATTAACCAGTAATGGTGAGATACACAGTAAGTCCTGAGGGTGGAGACAGGAAAATTACTCAAGGTATTCGTGAAGAAATCTAAAGGCATCCATGCTTGTTTAGGGCCCAGTGATCCCTTAACCGGTTTTAGTGGGATTGCGATAAATCCTGGTAGTATATATTTATTATTTGGCCTAGGAATCCCTTGACCGATAATGGTGGGACTACGGTAAATCCTGGTTATATAGTTGATGGTTTTGGGCCTAGAAATCTCTTGACTAGTAATGGAGGGATATGTGGTAAAGCCTAGGGAAACCCTGGTTGTTTTCATTGTGGATACCACATTTATGCTTTAAATATGGCACAAGGGTGATTGTCTAAAAGATAGATTTGATTTAGCCCAATCTATGGTTGGGTGGTTCATGGAAATCCCTGGCTTGGTTGTATTTTCATATGTTAATAAGGGCTCTTTCCCTATTGTATTTCATGAGTATTTATAATTTCTATGATGTGTCTTTGATGGTTTTTCTATCATTTTTATTATTCTGGTTATATGCTGGTTATAAGCATGGTTTTGTGAAAAAATTTAGTTATGCCTCTCATCATGTTCTGATTAGTAACTAAATGGTTAATGAATGCATGACATAATAGATGAAAATGTATTTATTTTGAGAGGGCATCCGACCTTCTTGATGTTATATCATATAAGTATGACACCCCTATGTCAGATATGTAATTATGACATGTAGATTACTTGTTCATGATGTGTTTGACGGGATGGTTGTCATGGTTAGGATTTGCTAATTCAAGTTCTTGTCTAATTTTTATATAGAAGGATTTGTCCTTGTGTCATTCATTATTCTAGAAGTTTCATTAATTTATAGGAAGTGGTCTAGATATTAGCCCTAAAAAAGTACCTCATATCTCGTGGTTACAGGCATAGAACTACGTCAAAAAGATTGTAGTCACTCCCTTGCAAGCTTATGCATGTGAATGGAGGTTTACAATCAAATTTTTGTAGTGTTGTTCCAACTTCTAGGAGTCTAGGACAATGAAATAGAGGCTTAACTCAGGGTTTGAGAACTTGGAAGGATGGTTTAGCCCTTTCCTGTAGCACCTGAGAGAAGTCAATAAGGTCTTGGTTTTGTCGATTCCACTTCTTGGAGGTGATCTAGGAGGTTGAGTCATGTCATAGTAGCCCTCATCTCATGTTTACCCTCATAAACTAGTGAAGTTGGGTAGATATGGGAGGGGTAGTTACAGGGTGGTATCAGAGCGGGTTTCATTCTCTTTAGATGATATTCAATCTGACGAGGTGGTATCAGAGATCCCAGGTTCAACACTTGGATTGGATGGGTGGAATGTGTTTTTCATGCATGCATGTTAGTTGTCTATGTGATTGTTATGCATGCATTTTGATAGTAATTTTTTTAGTTTGTATCATCATGACGTTAACATGTTGGCTGAGATAGAGCAAGGGAATCAAAGTATTAAATCAAGGTTGCAGCACTGGACCTCAGGTAAGAATAGATCACCATACAAGTTTGTATTTTGGGAATGCAAGTATGATGCTTAATGGTTTTTATAAGAATTGTGGTTATATACATGCTTTTCATTATATTATTGTTATGGTTACATGCATGATAGATGCTATTTGTTTAGTGTGGTCATATGTACATGCATCAGATAGTCATGAATGATAGTAACTTCTTGTTATATGCACTACGGTCATATTGATGATTATTGTGGTCATTGCATTTAAGATATTTATGTTATTATGTATCATGCTAATCTTGATTGGATTGTGTAGATGGTTATGGTTATGATATTCAGGTATGAGATGATATACTTGTGATATTGTGTCATACTAATATGGACTGACTATGTGTTAGACTCCCCTGAGATACATTGAGGTATGAATCGATTATGTTGTCTATTTGGTTTATCTAACATGGCATATTTATAGGTTGTTTGAATGTTTGATTAATTGCATGATATGAGTATATATCTATAAGATTGTATGAAGGAAGGATATTGTTCTAAGATGGTTGTACTAACACAGTATGTGCTGAGACAACTTATATACACTTAAGTCCAAGTGGGTGCTAGTTGTATTATTATGACTATGAGTTGATTATGACATGGTCATTTGTCTTGGTAAAGGTTCATTCCAAATGAATAGATATGATGTCTTCATCTTCATAACATATTGTTGACATGTGTAAATAGTTGCAGGGAAACATGCTTGGTATTAATGTGTTAAGGTAACATTTGATTTGTCTATATAGCTAACAACCGAGTGATGTGATAGTTCATAGTCAGAATGAATTGTAGCAAGGTAAAAGGTAAAAGAAAGGTATTGGGTGAGAATTCCTTTGACTATGTTTGCAAACCACAATTCGAAATGAATGAGTGCTTTGAATACAGGATGTCTTCTTGTTAAAATTGGAAACTAGGGCCAAACTCCATGTGGGTCATCTTATTTATGGCAGCTGATATTTTTCTTGGACTCTTATCATCAAGAGGTGTAGGATTGATCTAAAGATCATTCGATTTCGATAAGTATTCATGAAGTTATGAATTTATTTGTGTTATAAGACAATTCTTAAAGGCCGGCCATTGACCAAATAACCCCCACATGTGCTCAATGCTTTAGTATAAAAGGAGATGACTTGAGAGTAATTTCACACACACTTATCTCTTAATTTATCTCCACTTGTTTAGGGTTTTAGTGTGAGATAAATCTAGGAGGAAGTATCCCTAAGTTGTAGGAGGGAAGGAAGCCTACACGCTACCCTCTACAAGCCCTAGACATAGTCATGGCACAACCCTATCTTCTATGCATAACCTAGAGGACACAATCAAGAAGGAGGGTTATAACATGCCCTATACGCAACTATAGAGGAGGCCTTAACAAGCTGCACCTAGCTGTAGTAAAGGAGGGATATAACATGCCCTAGCCACAACATAAGAAGGCAGAAACTTTGTGACAAAGGAGGAATTTTTTGAGTTTATTACAGTGTCTAAGTTGTTGTAATGGAGGTCGAGTATGATGTGTGCTAGGACAAGCCCTTAAGGGCTAAACACTACTTGTTTTGGCACTGTTTTGAGGGACCTAGGCTACAAGATTGCTGTGTGCTAGGCTGCAAGCCTTAGCACCACAACAAGGCTTGTGTAGGGGCAGATTAAGGGCTAATATTGACCCTAGGCAATAGCATAGCAAAGGAAGTGCCTCTTAAGGGTGTGCCACAAATTTTTAGAGGGATGTTCAAGGACTATGCAAGGATTTTAGGGCTACAACAATGTGCCCTAGTGGCCTAACCATAATAGTCAGGAACAATAGTGTACAAACACATTTGGAGCAGTGTTTGGTGATATGTTTGGTCATGTTTGATTGGATAGGTCTCTTCATTTATGAAGAGATTCTATATACTATCACAAGAAGTCCTTACCAGTAGTAATAGCCAATTGGGACAACAATAATGACATGGTGTAGCAATAGCCAATTTGGACAACAACATGGTACATCAATGCTAACAGTGGGACAACAACAAATGCAATCATGGTGGAGTATGGTAGATGGGACAACAAGGACATGGTGCTTGCATGGGACAACAAACAATCCTGGTGCAACAGTATGAGAAGTGACAACATTGTGGTAAGGGGCAACGTGATGTGAAATGCTACAACACAATGATAGGAATCATGACAAAGTGAAGTGTAGCATGTTGTGTGCAACACTAGCTAGTATAGTACAGTGATATTAAATGATACAATGAGATGTAGCATGATGGGAAAAGTAAGGTACAAAATGAGGTAGCACTGGTAAGTGTAGAAAGATGATAAGGTACAACAAGATGTTACAGTACTGGAAGGTGCAACATAAGGTGCAATAGTATGATGTGTGAAACATGGTAATGAGGTCCAACATAGTGATGATGGGTGCAACACGATACAACACAGTGAGGTGCAACATGATGACGAGGTGCATCACAATGATAGTTGATGGAGTCACCTTGGAGAATCAGTTGAAGCACCATGTCTTCAACTGAGTTCAACTACCTCATGTATTATCTACTTAGAGATGATCTATGCTCTTAGTTAGATAATTCAAAGTGTTGACTTTTGTTGTGTATGTACTATCTCTCTCTCTCTCTCTCTACCAAACTATTGAAGAACATATAAGAAGAATTGATCAAGGGTTTCCCCACATTGGGGTTTGTCCCTGGCTAGCGCCACACTTGTGTCCTCTTGTCTTCTGTGATCTACGTTTATGTTCTATTTGGAATTTACTTTAATCTTTATGTGATTTCTAATCTGGAAAATATATTAAGCTAACTATGAGAATTGAAATAAATTTCTCTAAGCATAGAACATACCTAAAATTAACATGGTATCAGAGCTGAGGTGAAGAAAAAGCCCAAGCAAGAGAGAAAGAGCAATCACCAAAGATAGTTGGGAAAGGACAAAAGGATCAATGGATTCCTCATCCCTCTTCAAATTCACCAAGGGTGAAGTTGAAGTAGAGAATATTATTAGAATGGTGCAGCGAAAGCTTTTGATGGCCTACCTAAAGATAACTTCAATGGAAGTTCAGATCTAAGGGTGGAAGGAAAGGCAGATTCCTTGTTTGCAATAAATTTGGCCATTATGCGAAGGAGTTTCCGAATGGTAGGGACACATCACTTGATAACAATCATTCCTAGGACATCTTCAATGATCGAAGGAATGATAGCTCATGCAGGTCATCAAGGAAATAGCCGACTCTTCAAGAAAGCAAGGAACCACAGGTATGAAGAATCAAATGTTGTTTCTGATAAGATAAAGGAGCGTTATCTTGTATTGGCCCTCTCCTTCATACTCTTTGGGAATCTGGCTTATTGATTGTAGTGCTTCAAGGCACTTCATCAGATTGAAGGGTGCTCTCTCTAATTTGGTACAGATGGAAACACTCATGGGATTATACTTGGAGTCAATGCCACCTATCCTATAAATGGTGTAGGGAATGTTACCCCTCAATTGAATGAGGGTAACTCAATTCATTTACAGAATCTCTTTTATGTACCTGATCGCAAGAAGAGTCTGGTGTCCATTTCGACAATGGAAGTCAAAGGTTTTAGGCTGGCATTCATCAATGGAAACGTACATGTTTGAAAATTAAATTTTCAAAGATGATTTTACTCATGATTTTATGGTTGGAAATTTGTATCAAATTGCAGGATGGTCCATTGGGGACCATGTCAGTTGTCACATCTCATCTATAGCACCGGAGGTCTACTTATTATGGGGCCCTACCCGATGTTATTCAGATGGTGACAGGGATGCCTGAATCACATTGCGTAGGGCCAAAAGAGCATGAAGGTAAATGTATAAGATGTATCGAAGGAAAATCTTGCAAGGGGACCATTCCCCTCATGTAGCAGGTCCACAAGTTTGGAACAAATCGAGGGGTTTGAGATTCATGATAAGGAATCTCATGTATGCAGGTGGAAGAAAACCCTTTTTGGCATTAGGAAAAATACCCCGGGCTTAATATGAGAGGATTGATAGTTATCTGATGACGCTGAGATTCACTAGGAGTGAATTCGATCCAAACCATTGCTTGAAGGCTGTGGATAATAGACCTCTCATACTCGCACCCTATGAGGATGACCTCCTTCTGATAGGTGTAGATCCTCTCATTTGCAAAAGTAAGAGGAAGTTGGATTCCGGATTTGGAATGGTGAACTGCAAACCCGCAACTACCTCGATGGATCTTAACTTTCAGAAGTTACATGGTAAGGATACTAGACCTGTTTTTGGAAATGCCACTGAGTTTCACAAAATCATACTAGCATTGATGTTCTTGGTGAACTCCCGTCTAGATATATGTTTTGCAGTTAGCATGTTGAGCTCATATTTGGTTGAGCCTGTAATGTTCCTCAACAATAAATAATAAATAATATAATAGTAATAATAAATAATATAATATAATATTAAACAAAAATTAAAAAAATAGTAACAGTAAATAAATAATAGATAATAATAAAATAATAAATAAAAATACTAAAGCTCTAAATAAATATAAATAGAAATAAAACAGGAAAGTAGTAAAAATCAATAAAGCTATCAAAAAGTAAAAACAAAAGAAATAAAACAAGAAAGCAATAAAGTTGCATGTTGACACATGGAGTGTGTGCATGTGGTTTCCCTTCCAATATTTGCTCTATCTAATAGATGGTGAGGAAGATGAGAGGCATTCCATGATTCCATGATTCCATCATCCATTCTCTTGGGAGAATAGTGTTATGAGACAAAGGATCCCTGGAAGTAGTACGTTGATTGAGGGCTCGAAGGTGGCCAGTTATAGCAAGATTTTGTGCAACTGAGACTATGATTGGGTGGAGAGTTGTCCCCAAGACTTTGTTGTAGTTAGTAGAATAATTCAACTAGCATTGAACTAGTGTTCCCCAGGTAAGTTGTCTCTACTCGTATCTTTTGAAATTTAATGTTAATTTGTTGATAAATTACGTGTTGTTATAAATCGTATGATTAATCTAATTAATTATATGTTTTGGTTTTGGGGCTATTACATATGGTATTCATTTACTACGTGATGATAGGTATTTAATGTTTAATACTCATGATGGGTGTGTGTTTGGTCAATTTAGTGTGATCTAAATTGCTATTTATATTGTCAACCCGAGGTTCGTAAACTGATGAAGTGAGGTGTACTATAAGTACTTAGATAACCATTTCCTTAGGCTTTTGTCGTTTTAAGCTTTTTAGTTTGTTTTTGGATTTTATTCTTTTCTTAACGTGTGGTGAAGAAAGTGAAGTGTGAAGTGTGTGGAGTGTAAATGGTGATGATTTCTACACTTGAAAAATGCTCAAAATAATGCTTTACAGTAATTGAAATGAAATCAATTCTTGAGAGAAAACAAAATGCATCAAAACGTGAACTAATGGCAATGGCCCAGTATCCTTGCTGCTGAAAATGAAAAGAAAGCAAAAACTTGAAAAACAACTCAAACTTAAAGTAAAGCAGCTAATTCACACTACGTTAACTTTTTAGATCCTTTACCCTTCGACTCAATCTACCTAATGGGAAGCTATCATAAACAAGTTAAGCAATATGATATTTAACTGTTCAAGAAAGTAAATTGCATAAGGAAACTAATCACACTACTTGAATTCTTCAAATCCTTTACCCCTCAGCTCAACCTACCTTGGGGAGGTAATCATGAACATAACAAGCAATATGATAACTAAATGTAAATTGCAGAAAAGAAATTAATCACACTACTTAGACTCTTCTAGTTCTTTACCATTCAACTCAATCTACTTTATGGAAAGAAACTATGAGTAAGTAATATGACAACTAAATCACACGATAGTTATTAATCTTCTGATCTCCTGCTGATATAGTCATTTGACCATAGAAAGAAATCATAAATTGTTAAGCAGTATGATATCTAACTAGCAGAAAAAGAAATAAACAAGTAACAACTTGAAAAAGGACAATGCTGAATGTAAAGTGCAGAAAAATAAAGGTTAGCAAGAAGGACAAGATGATCTCATATGCCAAAATTTATTAAAAAACGAAAGATTACCTGGGCTACCTAAGAGAACCTGCAAAAAGCACTGATCAGTTTACAGCTCTAAGAAAACAAGAGTAAAGATATGAACAACAGAAACATAAAACATATTATGTACAAATAATGATAAAACAAAAGCATAATGAAACTAAAAAAATACTTTACAGGGCTTCAGCATGCAGGGGCCCTCTGCCACTTCAGCCAATCAAATATTAACATGGCTATCTTCAGAAAGGTCTTCTCATGTATTTAAATCAATAGTATATATAACAGTGGGGTGATAAGATAACCAACAGCGTGCAGAAATTACATAAACAGTTCAGAATTTCTATGCATCAAAAGTCTCTCTACAGTGTTTAACAACGCGTTATTTATAATGTAAAAAATACTACAGTTAACTAATCAACTACTATGCTATTAACTGCGTGCCATAGACACATAGATCTCTTTAGCGGAGATCTAGTGTAACTGTCGTTATGCTTCTTAAATCTTCGGAGTGGTTGGCTGTTAGATTCATTGTTCAAGAACAATCCCCAGGTGTGCTGGAGCCTCCGTGAGCTGGGAACTAGGCCACGTATCATTCACGTGCCCAAAACAGTGACGTGCCATCGCTGAACTCTTTGGTTGGCCACGTCTTTGACTTTGGTTGACTGCGGCCTCTAATGGATGATTTGGCTTGTTCGAAGGGACACAATCCATGTACATGCCATCTAGAGCTTGCCCATGTAACCCGTTCCTTCAAAGGACACATGGAGCACAAATTTTAACAAAATAACTGCGGAATCCTGTGCTGGTTGTGGAAACCTGTGCTGGCTGCGGAAACTAACAAGTTTCCGCAACTGCATGAACAAAAATCTAAACCAAACAACAGAGATCAGTATAGTTAGAAAACCATATAAATAGTCCTTTTTAGACTATAATGCAATGATTTAACCACTGGATGAGTGAAGTGAGTGGAGAATGAGGGTTAAGAGGGTGTGTAGAAAGGTGCAAGGTTGAGGCTCAACATACCCCCACTGTGAAGGTGTTGCATGTCCTCATGCAACCAAAATTGAGTGATTTCCCTTTTAATCTACATGCTCTGAGGCTTCTGCAAGGACATCTAGTCCTCTTTTGTTTTTCCTTGATGCCATCATCATCATCATCCTTGGTTTTCTAGCCAAACATTTAAACTTGAGGTTAATTAGAGCCCTGCTTAGCTTTTTGCATCTCTTTTTCAGTCTTCTATTCTTCTTCTGCCACGTCCTAAATGGAGCATGGTATTATCATGGACCATTTTGTCTACTTTACCCTGCTCTTTGAGTGTTTCATTTTCTTGTATTATGTGTCTATTTAGGACTTCTAGTTCAAATACTTCTTGTTTTAAAGACTGAACCTGTGCATCAAGTGGCAGAGAAGTGCTAGGTCCTGCAGTTGATTGCTCTAGGGATTCCAGGTAATTGTATACCTCTTGCTGATTAGGATCCACCTCAGGTGATTTTCTCTGTTTGAACTCAAAATCTTGTGGAGGAGGATTGCTTGCTCCTTCTTGCCGAAAAGGAATTTCCTCTCGTGTAGGACTTGTTTCAAGGCTTGGCTGTTCTAGAGATTTCTCAAGTATTTCTTCACTTAAGTCAATAAAGTGGGACTGATCTCCCTTCGTTTTCTTCCATTTTCCTTTTAACCGAGAGCTCCTTCTCAAGGATGAACTCACACTTATCTTTTTTGCACTCTGTTTCCCTTTCTGTTGTTTCTTGGCCAAGGCAACAACTTTGAGATCCGCTAGCCTTTCTGACAGAGGCTGGTAGTCCTCTTCCAAGGATTTTTCAGGTGATGGAGAGACTTCTTGAGTGGTTATTTTTCCCTTCTCTTTCTTTTGTTTCTTATTCTTGGGCTGGTCTTCTTCCTCTTTTTGGGCAGTCTCTTCAATTTCTTTAAGAGGGGAGTCTTGGGCTGTAACATTTTTATCCCTCCTCCTACTTTTCCTTGGGATTTTTGATGGGCTACTTCCAGAGGCTTCAGCTGGCTCTTGGAAGTAGTTCCTTGTTAGAAAATTGATCCCAAGTATCCTTAGATTTCTTTAACTGCTCCTCAATCAGAATTCTTATGAGCCCGTGATGATAGAGATGTGGCTCAATGTTTCCTACATGCTTTTGAACTGGTAACACTCATCTTCTTTAAAACTTGCTATTGAGAAAATGTGGTAAATTAAGAAATGTCCATCTATTAAAATTCATCGTTAACCTCACATGAGACATGTACATAGAGCCCAAAATGGCCCTCACACTGTAATAAATTTCTGTATGACCATAATATAAAACCAAACCATTCTTCTTATTAACACATCACA
>APFE030169439.1:12721-40578 GCA_000404065.3 Pinus taeda
CACCTGGATCATTCCTCCCCCCTTAGAAAGCAATGGTCCCCATTGCGTTGAGTTCCTCCATGAGATGAGGAAACTTCTACTGAACTTGGTCCCTGGTGAGCCACTTGCCCTAGTGAAGGAGTTGGCATGCTTTGACAACTCAATACAGATGGATATTCTGTTGGCAAGTGTGCTTGATCTGTGTGTCCATGATCCAATCATTTGCAACTTGTTCCATGCAATCTGGATTTAACTTTGTGAGTGTGAGTTGTTCTGCAATGTCGGATGTGTCTAGTAATGGTGGAAAGTATGGTCGAAGGTGGTCCACATTGAACATCGGGTGCAGGATAAGGAATGGGGGAATGTTGAGCTCAAATGCATTGTCTCCCATAGCCTTCATAATGGTGTAAGGACCATATCAAAGTGGTTTGAGTTTCCGATAGGCTCTGGAAAGGCGTTCCTTTTGCAAATGCAACCAGACTTTGTCACCCACCTGAAACTTGTGTGGCACCCAATGTTGATCATGTCACTACTTGTACTTGGCATTTGATTTCTCCAGAATGTCATGGAACTGCTAGCGAAAATGTTGGATGTGCTCAATGAAGTTTTTTGCCTTATCTATTTCAAACTAGACATGAGCCGAATCTGCATGAGTAGCTGCAAATGGCATGGCCACATCAATGGGACATAATGGATGGAATCCCAAGCCCACCTAAAAAGGGTTGTGGCCATTCGAGCTGTGGAGAGCCTGGTTGTAGCTGTGTTGAACGTAGGGGAGGCTCTCGTCCCATGTGCGTGGATGCTTTGAGTTGTACATGCACATAATGTGTACGATCATCTTATTGACAACCTCTATCTGGCCATCAGTTTAAGGATGGAAGGATGTGGACTTAGTGAGTTTGGTGTCCAACATCGACCAGAGACTGGACCAAAATGTACTGAGGAACCTATTGTACCGATATGAGATGATAGACTGTGGGATCCCAAAGTGTACCCACACTCGTTCAAAGAAGAGTTTAGCAGTGGCTTTTGCTGTGATATTCTTCTTGCAGGCCGTCATAATGGCCATCTTTGAGAACCGGTCAACGACCACAAAAACAAAGTCATTTCCATGCTTAGTGGAAGGAAGGCCTGACATGTAATCCATGGATATGGATTCCCAAGGTCGACTAGGGGTAGGAAGTGGGGTATAGAGGCTTTGCTTCTTGATGGTCTATTTGGCAATGGCGCAGGTAGTGCATGATCTGATGTACTTCTCGACATCCTATCGAAGATTCATCCAATAGTAATACTACTGTAGTACTGCCACCGTTTTCTCGAACCCGAAATGCCTAGCAGCCCAATTGTAGTGTGCTTCCCAAATCATCTTGGCACGCTCACTTGAAGGAACACAAAGGTGACCCATGTGGCATAATAGGGCATCCTGGAGGTGAAAATCTGGAACATGCTGACCCTCCAAGAGTATCTGGTATGTATGGTCGAATTCTGGGTCGCTTTTGTAGAGAAGTGACCAATCATAAGTCTCGTGCCCACAAGAGTTGAGCATAGTAGTTAACACCATAATTAGTGGTCAACTGAGGCAATTTGCAACATTATTGGTGTTTCCCTTCTTATACTTGATATTCAAATGGGCCTCTTGCAGGTATGTGGACCACTTCTGATGGCGATCATTTTACAATTTCCCTTGGGTCTTTATGAACTACAGGGTCGGTGGTCTGTGTGGATGACCGTTTCCTTCCCCAAAATGTAATGCTTCCATTGTCGGCAGGCCTGCATAATGGAATACATATCTTTGTCATAAGTGGGATACTTTTGGATTGTGTCTGAAAGTGTCTCACTGTGATATGCCACTGGATGCCTGTGTTGAGTAAGGACTGCCCCAATAGCATAGTCAGAGGCATATGTCTTGACCTCAAATGGTTCTTGCAAGTCTGGTAATGAGAGCACTGGTGCCGAGCAGAGGTGATCTTTGAACTCTATGAATGCCTTCTATTGAGATTCAGACCAAAAGAATTTTTCTTTCGCTCCTCCCTTGGTGACTTGACTCAAGGGCCAAGTGATATGAGAAAATCCAAACATGAACCTGTGGTAGAAGTTGGCAAGACCTAGAAAGTTACGAAGCTCTGTCAGAGTGGTTGGAGATAGCCAATCTTGAATGACTTGGATCTTGGCTGGATCCACATGCACCCCCTATTCATCAGTAATGTATCCCAGACACTGAACCTGGGTCATGAAAAAAGTGCATTTCTCCAAATTGGCACATAACTTGTGTTGCCGCAATGTTTGGAGAACCTGTCAAATGTGGTGGAGGTGCTCTTCCCAACTCTGGATGAAGATTAGGATGTCATCCAAGTATACCACTACAAATGAGTTGGTGAATGGCCGCAAGATGTCATCCATTAGCCTCATGAAGGTTGCAGGAGAATTCGCCAATCCGAAAGGCATAACCAACCATTCGTAAAGGCCCTCCTTGGCTTTGAAGGCAGTCTTCCACACATTGGAGGGTTCGATTGGTACCTAGTGATATCCTGACTTCAAATCGATCTTGCTGAAATATTTTGCCCCTTCAATTTGTCTAGAAGGTCATCAATCTGTGGGATCGGGTACCTATTACGAATAGTGATCTTGTTTAGTGCCCGATAGTCAATACAGAATCTCCAAGTCCCATCCTTCTTCTGTACCAACATGATTGGGTTCCCACAGGGCGATGAAATTGGATGGATGTGACCTTTCTATAGCAGCTCCTGAATCTACCTCTTGATTTCATCGTTCTCCAGAACGAAGCACTGATAGATTGGTCCATTGGGAAGCGACGCACCTGGGGTCAAATCGATGAAGTGCTTGACCTAGCAGTGCAGAGGAACCCCTGTGGGGGAGGTGAAGATGTCCTTGTACTCCTTCACGACCTTGTCCATCTGTAGTTGTTGTGCGGAGGGGCCCTATCTGAAGGTCATGGCCACCGTCTTCTTCTTTCCTTGAGGGCGTATCATCAGGAAAAAAAAATTCCCAGTTTTGGAAATGAGGTTACTGCATTATTTTGCAGTAACCAAAGAGATGGCAGTAGGCGGTGCTACCTCTGGTATCCTATAAAATTATTTCCCAAAATAACAATAACAACACAGGGCCTTGCTTCATACACATCATGTCGCTTCCACAAGTATGGTTGTCCTAATAATACATCACAAACTTCAAGGGGAGCAATGTCATACAATACCTCATCCATGAAGGGTTTGATATTGTATGGAAGGTGACACTGCTAGCTCACGCGAAGATCCCGTCCTTGGTGAAGTCACCCGATAATGTACGGTTGTGGATGTGTTGTGGTCGGTAAGCCCAGCCACTTCACGACCTCTACCGAAATGAGGTTATTTTGGCTCCTGCTTTCGATAATTAACTGTAGAGGGGAGCCCTTTACCCACATCTAGGAGTGGAAGAGATGCTCCTCCTCCTCTGGATCTTCGGGTTCCTCCTTCTGGATCTTCGTGGTGGCAACAGTGGCACTAAGCTCTACATCAATAATCTACTTCCCTTTAACATTCCCCTTGTCAGGTTCTGACTCAGAGTCGGAACATGCATCTAATTCTGAAACCTTTAGCTCCGCCACCAGTGACTGCTTGACCCGACACTCACTTGTGTTGCGAGTGGAGCTCTTATGGAACTCACACCACTTTCCCATGTCCTTTTTCGGCTTCGCAGCGCTGTTCTTTGCTTGCAGCTTTGGCGGGTTGTCTTGGGCCACCCCGCCTTGGCTTTGTCCTTTGTTCTACGATTTGGGGGCACCTTTCCCTTTCTCCAGATTCGCAGATCCAAAGTCTCGCTTCTTTTGTTTAAACTTTTTCTCGACCTTGATGGCATATTGGTATGCCGTGCAGAGCGAGGAGATGTTCAAGAATTCTATTTCTTCCTTGATGTACTTGTGCAAGCAGTCGCAGTATTTGAGTACCAAATGCTACTCTGAATACTTGATACCCAACTTTGTGCGATGGGTATGGAAAATATTGGTAAACTCCGACACGTCTTGGTCCCTTCCCTGCCGCAGTATGGTCCACTTTATGTATTGATCCTCATAGCTTCCGACAGGGTAGTACTGCTCCTTGATGGCATCCCGGAATGAATTCCAAGTGGGTGTGGCTGAAAATAGTGAGCATGTACTTTCATCCTTCTAATCGCAGTAGGTTTCCCACCAGTCCTTGACATGGGGGGCTACTTTGAGAAGAGTGAAAATAATCTTTTCCCGATTGGAAAAATCATGAATAGAAAAATATCCCTCTAGCATATTTAACCATTTATTGATGGCATCTACGTTTATCTGACCCTCGAATATGGGGATTTCAAAATTAACTTGTACCTTAAACTATGTGACGTTTCCAAAGTAGTTGTTGGAAGCTGATGCGTTGCCCCTGGGTATCCGTTGAAGGATCTGGGCAAAGTTGTCCATCATCGCATTCCTTTGTTGCTCGAGGGCTTCTTCGAGCAAGATTTTGATAGGATATCCTGCCCCCTCATCTTTCTTTTCATCCGCCATGGAAGGTCGTTGGGATTTGTGAGGCTAGTCTTGCAAAGGTTCGACCAGTTCAAGCCCTAACTCCTTATATCCTAACCTCGTTGGGGACATGCAAAGAAAAACAGAGAAAAGAAAAAATAGACCGCTCTGATACCACTGATCCAGATTTAAACAGGAATGCAAAAAATTACATAAATAACCATAAACATAGAGATGCAGTGGAAATAATACTTCATTTCATTAATGTAAAATACTGAAATATGCTTATAAAAAGAAATGGAAATAAACTAGCTAGGGCGATGGTAGCTTATCTCTGAGAAGAGATGTAGTGGATACATGCCTCTAAACTGCGTTACAATGAGGATCAAGGGCATTTTCTATTATTGAACAATAAGAGAAAACCCTAAACAACCAAAATCTTAACCCGAGGAGATGTAACACCAAGAGTTTATGGGCTTCGTTGGCGTGAGTTGGACAACCAACTTCCTGGGGTCGCGACTCGGTCATATTATCTCCGTTTGACGCACATGATAACCTGTTGAAAAGATCTCTCTGAGGACTATGACGGAAAAGACGATTTTAGACAACAACAAAAAAATCGTTGGCAGTAGATATCCCAAAAAGCGTCGTTTAAGGCCTCAAAACAGCTCCGAAAGTTTAGGACTCGAAAAACTGTTAAAAATAGTAAACTGTGCTACAATTAAGGAAACTAAAAAACTGAAAGAAGCAATGGTGGGGGTCCAAGTGGAATTAGTGGGTGGCCACCAATATCTACCTGGATCATCACATTAAGTTGATTCATAAAGATATTGCATGACAGGGGGAGCAGTTCGACAGGGGGAGTTCGTGTGCACCTTTTTTCCATTGATGTCAAAGGGGGAGAGAAGAAGAATATTGCCATCAATGAAAAAGGGGAAGATTTTTTATCTAGATTGTCATTGATGTAAATATGGCAATATTCTAGATAGTAAATAATGATGTGAAGCCAAGAGCAGAGCAGATCCGTGAAGCAACAGGAGCAGGAAGAGTTCATTGGAAGCCATCAATACAGAGCTAGCAGAGCAGAGAATATCATAAGTCGTAGGAGCTATCAGAGCAGATAATATCAGAAGTCATAGGAGCTATCAGAGCAGAGAAGAGCTATCAAATCAGAGAAGAGCTATCGGAGCAGTGTCGGAAGTCATAGGAATAAAGAGAAACCATATGAGCGACGAGCCAAGACAATGCATATCTATCGCATATGCCAAAAGTAATAAATCATGGGAACCCTTTAGACAGTCGCATATGCCAGAAGTAATAAATCATGGGAACCCTTTCGACGGTATATAATATCGGCAGGTTCTATTATATGCCACCACACAAAACCCTCGATTGTGATTTGATATGCAGACCCGACTACTCAGGTAGAACACGCTCTATTGTTATATCACATCCGCCATACCGGAACTGTTGCATCAGAAGTTATGTAATGCCAAGGAATGTCACACTCAAAATCTGCGATTGCGATATATATACGAACCCACGGGACCATTACAATACGTCGTGATACAACATCGTTTATGCCACATTGCATAAAGTTATTATCACATTAAACGCCGATTATGATATGTATTGCGGACCCAATGGTTCCATTACAATACGCCATAATTCAATATCACATCCATCATATAAAATTTCATATCGCAAGTCATGAAGGGATGTCACAATAAAAACTGTGATTGCGATATAAGGGGCGGACCCGATAGCTCCATATAATATACCTTTATGTAATATCGCGTCCAAGTATTGGGGAGTTATGCAAATCATAAGGGTTGACACCACCGGAATGTTGATTGCGATAAGTCTTGTGAACCCAACCACCGATTGTGATATTAGCTGTGGACCCGACGGATCTATTGATGATGGTTTAATATTATATGGCATCTATTTCATCGGTAGTGCAAATATCGGTGATGTTAAGAGTTGTGATCGCAGACTACCGAAAGTTGCGATTGCGATTGATGACGTGGATATGGGGCCTCCTTGGGAAATCGAAGGAACAGAGGAAACCGAAGAGAAAACGAGAAAGAAGGAAGTTGAAGGTCAAGCGACGCTGCTGCGTGGGTTAATCTTTGAAATGGTTGAACCTGTGATGATTTAAAAAGAGGATCAGTACAGATCGTAATTGAGTTGAACAATTCAGTGAAGTGAAATAAGGTTTTATCTGCCATCACTTGAAGGGAGAAATAGACTACACTAGTACTGAAGTATTTATGAGTATGATCCTTGGAAGTAAGAGATCGTGACACTAAGAACAATGAGAAGCATTCACTCCTGAAGCACTTCCCGCGGCAGATAGAACAATGGGTTGAAACAGAGAATTATTTTTGTGTGCAGACAGTCAGGCATCTTGAGCATCTATCATAGAGAAGAGGTAACAATTCACAACTTGTAAACTGGAAGAAACAGAGGTAAGCTACAGGTCCAGTAGAACAGAAGAAAGCAAGAGGACATAAGTAAGTTGTAGGTCAAGCAGGGTGGGGAGTAGAGAATAACTACCAAACATATCTAAACAATATATAGCAGAGGGTTGGAGCCCTTGGGGTTGGTGCCTCAAAATTGGAAGGATTGGTGTCCTTGGAGTTGGTGCTCCTAAATCCAAGGTTGGTGCCTTGACAAGACAGGGTTGGTGCCCTAGAGGTTGGAGCCTCACAAAAAGTCCAAGTTGGTGCTTGGCAACATATTGAAGCTTCATATATATATATATATTATATATATATATATATATATATATATATATATAGTACCTGATTATTGTAAAGATTATATTAATAAAAGCATGTATTCCTATTGTTCATTTTGTGTTCTAAATGTAAATGATTTAAATGGTAAAAATGACAATTGAAAAGAAATATTGATTCACCCCCCGCCTCCCCCCCCCCCCCCCCCCCCTCAGTATTTCCAATAGTTATCTCTTATTTTATATATAGAGTTTGTCAAGTTTTGAATCGAATGTTGTAGGCAATATGGCCAAAAACTCTGTCTTTTTGTTAGACGATTCTAAGTATTGCTACTCTGATCTTTTTTGAGCTCTTTGAGAGGGTCTAGGGGAAGTTTTCATGTAATGTGTGTATATATTTTTCACAACTATTTGGTATTTTTCTTTTTGGCCATGGTATGGATCAGGGCAGATCCATCTTCAATACACACTCAAATGTGTATACACAAAATGTAATTTTATTTACTTCTATAAATGAAATCATGATTTTTCCTTGTCTGGTCTTTTTTGAGCTCTTTGAGAGGGTCCAAGGGACGTTTTCATGTAATGTGTGTATATATTTTTCACAGGCTATTTGGTATTT
Organism: Pinus taeda; assembly: GCA_000404065.3. NCBI lineage: Eukaryota > Viridiplantae > Streptophyta > Pinopsida > Pinales > Pinaceae > Pinus > Pinus taeda. Next base: position 20,546 of record APFE030169439.1, read on the forward strand.
TTCTTTTTGGCCATTGTTTGGATCAGGGCATATCCATCTTCAATACACACCCAAATGTGTATACACAAAATGTAATTTTATTTACTTCTATAAATGAAATTATGATTTTTCCTCATATATATATATATATATATATATATATATATATATATAATATATAATATATTATAATATATATATATATAATATATATATATATATATATATATATATAATATAGATAGATATAACATTTATCCTATAGTGCATATCATATCTTTCTTATTATTTTATAATTAAAAATTTATATAAAAATAAAATAACGATTTGAAAGGCATAAATAATTACATAAGATAGTGTTTAACATATGATATTTTATGGTAGATGGAAGAGAGATGTTAAACAAGTGTAATATGCAATATTGATTCTTAGTGCATGTCTTTATGCAAAAAGTAATTGATAGCAAAAGTTATTTGTTACACTGAAGATGTCTATAACCTGTGCTTTAACCCATTTTAATGACACACATTAATGTATAACTAACATAACATGATTATAATTTATGTAGTGAAAACAATATAACATGTCTATCTACACATATAAAAATACTAAAGAAAGAAAAAGGAAGAAGATAAAAGAAAAGAAGCATACCTAGTTAATATTTGATTATATAAAATATGGTTTCATATTATTTATATTAAATTGATTACGTGTTAGACATAAATGAAACGTTAACCAAGCAACATAAGCCAAATAAAAATAATCTCAATTTAATGAACTAACCATAAAGAAAGAACACTATTGTTGATGTTGAAGCTATTTGAATTAAAGATAAGATTTTTTTGAATAATGCCATGGTGGTTTTACTCATTAGAAAGAAGATTTGATCTCAACATGTGAGATAATAGAAATAAAAATCCTATAACTAATATATAATGATCAATGAATGAAATCTTTCAAGATCCGAATGCCATGGTGGCTTTACTCATTAAAAAGAAGATTTGATCTCAACATATGAGATAATAGAAATAAAATCCTATAACCAATATATAATGAGCAATGAATGAAATCTTTCAAGATAACCTAAAGTTCCTTTAGATCGGTGATACTGCAAAAAAACGTTGATGATATTATATCATTTAACAAGGGAGCTACTGCCGTAGCGGTAGTCCCTGCCGGGGATGCAAATTCCAGTCGTTGGCACTGTTCTTTGGACCGAATCATACAAATGGAACCTGTAGATTGCTAAGAGGACGCTAAACCTAAACTGGGAAAGGTATTTAATATGTTCAGAATAAAATAGCTGACCACATCCATCGCAGAACGCATCTCTGGGGTCTGGTATAACGCATCTTTTGAGTATTGTAAGCAGACTATATTCCATTGTAACAATCCATTCCTACATAGTAATAATTTAAGTGTAGTTATGCAGATAGAATAACGGGAATACCTTTTATATGGGAGAGAGCATTTCGATTTTTTCTTTCGCAGCCAGCAGAATACAGTGGTACTCTCATATCCACCCGTTGCGGGGTAATATTCTGCAAACATCGTTTCACACAAAAATCTAAGTAAAAAATTGCTTGTCAAAGTCAATCCACATTCATTTGATGTGTACTCAGATGCACCAACAGCAGCAAGTTGGCACTGTTCTTTGGACCGAATCATACAAATGGAACCTGTAGATTGCTAAGAGGACGCTAAACCTAAACTGGGAAAGGTATTTAATATGTTCAGAATAAAATAGCTGACCACATCCATCGCAGAACGCATCTCTGGGGTCTGGTATAACGCATCTTTTGAGTATTGTAAGCAGACTATATTCCATTGTAACAATCCATTCCTACATAGTAATAATTTAAGTGTAGTTCTGCAGATAGAATAACGGGAATACCTTTTATATGGGAGAGAGCATTTCGAATTTTTCTTTCGCAGCCAGCAGAATACAGTGGTACTCTCATATCCACCCGTTGCGGGGTAATATTCTGCAAACATCGTTTCACACAAAAATCTAAGTAAAAAATTGCTTGTCAAAGTCAATACAAGAAAACCCCAAAACTTCCCAAAACCTTCCCAAAACTTAATATTGCAGAAATTGTTTTTCTAATTATTAAGTCTAATTCATTTTCAAGACTAAATAGTTGAAGAAATTAGATTTAAACACCAAATTAAATAGAGATGGCGTCAAAAATAGATAGTCAATACTTCATAGAAAAGCCTACCTTCCTGAGTTTGAGATGGTCGTCCGTTATAGTTCCGTTATGAGATTCAAGGAATTCTTGGGCTAACTTGTGAGCAATATATTCGTATCCTCGACTGTCGGCCACGAAATATTCATCATCCCCATAATATTCGAATGTTGCAACAGGTTCCACATTCTTTAAGCTCGTCACTCTGGGAGGCTCTGCACACCAAAGTGCAATCAATTGTTTTTTAGATTGGTCATTTGTTTTTAGATCAGTATATCAAATTGTCAAACCCAATAATTGTAGAGATTAATTTGCAGAGATGATAAGAACCTGCAATTTCGAAATCGTAAAAGTAGTAATCGATGGCCATCTCCAAAGGCGTTATTGGCACACTGCAAAATTGTATTCATCAACATTATGAAGCGCATATTGTGCAAGATAATAACAGCTTCTGTTCAATATTTTGTCATTATGTAAAAGCAAACAAAAACAAGTTGAATTTATTGAGGTATTGGCTAATTGTCTTACTGTCCAAATGCCCGTTGAGATGCCAAAATCGAAATATCTTCTTGTCCACTCTTGCGAAAAGATTCAGAGAGACTTGAACTGAAGTCGGATGATGCATTTGCCAGACCATATGGTCGTGCCACGACTGACTGTGGCAGAATACCTCCTCTGTAAAACAAAAACAGTTAACAGAAACAGGGTAAATGGCATATCTGGGCATAATGTAATGGTGATTATCGTGTGACAGGCTGCTTACTCAGTAAGAATGAGGGTGTGCGATACCTGGACACCTGGACTGCATGCAATCTATGCGTGCATTTGATGTGTACTCAGATGCACCAACAGCAGCAAATATGATACTCGCTAACTAATTAATTCCTTACCTTCGCGGCGATAAAAAACTTAGGCTAACGCTTGATGTGTACTCAGATGCACCAACAGCAGCAAATATGATACTCGCTAACTAATTAATTCCTTACCTTCGCGGCGATAAAAAACTTAGGCTAACGCAAGTTGAGCGCAGGTTGAGCGCATCGGGCGACGTGAGGCCGGCAATAAGACCTCCAAACAAAAACTTTGGATAAAAAATTTTTGCCAGGAAATTGCGCAGGTAAACTTTGGTTAAGTAGTAAATAGCGGGCACATATTTGCGGTCAATGCATCAACTAATAGCCAGTTGACTGTGTATCGAACACTAATAGTCCCATGCAGGGACTAATAAAGACGTTATGTTTTGGTTTTTGTTTTTCTTTAATTGTTAACTAAATTTTCTAAGTAATTCAAAAATGTTTTTCTTAAATTTAAATATTTTGTAAAATAATTTTAATATATACATATATTTTAATTTTATATATTTTAATGTTTTTGGGTTAGCATGGTGTATTAATGTTTTATGGGTATTAATAGTTTCATTTTTCCATGATATATTATTAATAATTATTTTAAATTAAAGATTATTGTTTATTTAAATAAGAGATATGTATAATATATTTAATAAAATACATGCTTTAAGAAGTAATGTTTAAATGATTATTATTTTTTTTAAATACATATAAGTATTATATATTATACTAAAAATGTAATTTATTATTTTTTTTTTAACTTGGTTAGACTACATCTTTTCATGTTCAATATATCACTTTGATTAAGGCAGAGAATTGAACTTGTGACTTCATATCAAAAATTCTTTAACAAAACATCTGATCACCAATCATTCAAAAACTTTATATTTTAAAATACAATTTAATCTACAATATAAATTTATTAATTTTTATATAAATATTTCTATTTTACAAACATTTAATTTAAATAAAATATTTATTGTATTATATTTAATGAAAATATTTATTATATAATATTTATTATTTTATTGAAAAATTAAAGGGTGATTAGAATAATTAATAACTAAGTTGGTTTTATATTTATGTGACACATGATTTATTTTAACTTATAAAATACCATGTCACCAGCCAATATATTAAAAAAATAACCGTAAAATATTTTCCATCTCATATTATATTGACTTCAGATTTTTAAAATCTTATGTTTGCTTAAGTACAAATTCCACTTTCTATACCTAAAACCTATTTCAACGAGGACGGTTGTTTGATTAGGAGTGTAAGACTTTTAACAAATCGGCAGTGTACTGTAAGCATGTTAAAATTAAAGTCATAAATAATTTTTACACTTAGCTGGGTAAACATTTTTACCATTTTTATTTTTTAATATATTTTGTATATTTAATTTAAAACTACATAAAATTAGTTATTAAAAATGAAAAATATTTTTAAATTTTCAAAATATTGAATATTTATTGTTTTCAAAAGTTTAATAAATTTTATAAAATTTGTTTAAAAATGTTGAGAAGTGTAGTAAGAAAAGCTCAATTTGACTTACCCTTGGTTAAATTGAGAAAATTTGAAATTTTCATATCAACAAACAATTTGGAGGCAATTAACTGAGTTGACATGGCTCTTGTCACTCAGTTAATTCGATAAATTCGTGTTAGTGGGCTTGGAGTTTAGTTTACATGTGTTGATTGCTAATTTGTAGCAATCCAATTCAGTGATTTCTACTTGTACTCAGTTAAACTAGTTCTAACAGTTAATAGAACTAGTTGGAGGTCAATTGTGTAGTGAGATAGCAGTCTAACTTAGTGATTATCCAGTTAACTGATCAATCAACCAAAAATAACTTATGCATGCAAGGAATTTGAATTGCTCAATTATAGTGGAGATTCCAAGGCAGTGTAACATCAGTTGTAAACTAGTTTTGAGTGTGCAAGTGTTGCATGCAATCAATGATCAATCCTTGGGAATTGCACAATCATTTTGGAGGAAATTCCTTAAGAATATGGGATAATTTCCTCAAGATTTACACAAGGAAATAGGAGCTTAGGTGGGGGAAGAAATTGACTAAGTTTGATTCATAGCTTCTCATTGAGCAGAGAGTACAATTATTCTTTTGGAGGTTGGGCTCAGAGCTAGAGCCAACAATTGTAATAGATTATCTATTCATCTAATTAATGCAAGCAGGCTTAAGGGGTTTTTACCAGTGGGTTTCCCCTAGATACATCTGTGTACTTGTGTATGTGATTGATGCATGATTGTGAATGTTGTTCTAAATTGTGAACTAATTTCTGCAAATCAATAGAGTAGAGTTGTGTGTTAGCATTAATGGAGAAATTTAGCTTTCCTATGTTTGAGTGTTTGTTGCTTTAGAATAGGATTGAGATCCTATTTGTTAGGGAGTGGTTCAAACCACTCGATATTGTGCAAGTATATGTAATCGATTATGTGAATGTGTTGTGACAGAGCGTTCTGCCACAGGCAGTCTCCAGGTGAAGCTCTCACCTGAGAGCTGCTCAGTTTGCAGTGTTAATTCAGTCTTGCTATTTTTTACATGGTATCAGAGTTGCAGGGTTGTCGATCATGTACACTGAGTGAAGGGCGCGACTGAGGCGAAATCGTTTCATGTTTTAGGTGCACAAATGTGACGATCCCATTGTGACAGTCCACAAGCATTTTATTTTAACATTTCGGTGCAAGTGTGGTTAGAATGTCGTGAATCTGTGTTGTATAAGGGCGACAAACTTCGCGAGTCCGCAGTGGTAAATCGCGCCAACTGTGGAAACTTAAAAAAAAAAGGTTGCATGTTTTTTGTTTATTGGAAAGCCTGCGAACATGGAAAGAGGGGCATGTTTTCACTTGCTGCTTCTTCAGCCATGGAAGAGGCCGAAGATCCAAGGAGCTCGGCCAAACTGGTGCACCAGCCAGGAAATTTTGGAGAAGGCCCAAAGAGAGCAGCGTAAGGAAACAGTGTGAGAACCTTGCTCGGTCTCTTGAAGAATCTGTGATCGGCGCTGTCAGCGTGGTACAGATTCAAACTTTAATGTGAAATCACAAAATATTTGCCTCACGGTGATCACAACATACTGATTCATTTGGCTCGACACTTAATTTAAAAAAAACTTATCCGACGGTGCATTGCTGCCTTTTTTTTGTTTATTTTCCCTACAACTGAGTCGAGCCTGCGAGCTTGTGATTTGAAGGAGCTCGGCAATGTTGAAGAAGCTCGGCGGTTGTAGAAGAGGCCGCAAGAAGCGTGAGGTGATGGGTGATGAATGCGTGTTTGTAACTAAAACTTGTGATGATGAAAACACATCCATTTGTAGAACCTGAAATTTTTCCAGATACAGAAATCAAGTTTGATGAGACTTATATACATCATGATGAGTGGATCAATTTGATGATCGAAAAACATATTATTGATGAATTATTGTTTGGTGAGAAGAAAGGCCTATCTTCACATACAAAGAAAATGCAGAACATGCTTGCAGCAACAGAACTGAGTGAAAAGGCTGAAGGCATAACTATGATAGCGGAGAGGGATGGAGTAGGGAGAGATGGAGAAATGAAAGCTCTCCTAAAGGAGCAGGAAGACAAAAGAAAATGTGGTCCTCTTTATAAATCTAACATTGTTTTTGTGTAGATATTGGGAGACTAGAAGAAGCAATTGAAGAATCCCAAGAACATGCAACATCAAATGCAAAGAATGTTAATATATGCTCGAAGAGGAGGATAAGAGTTCATGTGTTCCTCCGGAGGGGGAGAAAACATAAAAAGGAGGCGAAGCTCCATCATTTTCTTATGGCAAAGAAAGTGAAGATGAAGCTTCATCCACAAATGAACAAGTATGGGCTCTACTGCAAGAAGACAAAAAAGAAAGCTCTGTCTTTTACCATTGTAAGCCTAGCTGAGACTGAGACCAGTAGGTTTCGTATGTCATTTGAGTTTTTTAGTGAACCCTTTCTCAAGTAAGGGGGAGTGTTAGCATTAATGGAGAAAGTTAGCTTTCCTATGTTTGAGTGTTTGTTGCTTTAGAATAGGATTAAGATCCTATTTGTTAGGGAGTGGTTCAAACCACCTGATATTGTGCAAGTATATGTAATAGATTATGTGAATGTGATGTGACAGTGCATTCTGCCACATGCAGTCTCCAGGTGATGCTCTCACCTGAGAGCTGCTCAGTTTGCAGTAATAATTCAGTCTTTCTATTTTTGACATTGTGTCTCTTGATTTAAATTAAATTTCTTGAGCAGTTGCAATTCTATCACCATATTTCTACATGGTATCAGAGAAGGATTCACATTAGAACAAGAATTTCGAAGTTGTTCCTCAGGAGTTTCGAATTTGCAGCTTCAGTGTAGCGATTTATTCAGAGTTGGAAGAATGACCTTCAATGGATAGAGATTAGAGTATGCCTTGGAAGGCAACTCAAATTTCATTTCCTGGAAGAATCACATGGGGTTAGTGCTTGACGAAAATGGATTGTTGGATTATGTCAAGACAAACATTCCAAAACAAGGATCAATTGATGCCCAAAACCTAACCCAATGGAAGAAAGATGTAGCCATGGCAAGGAGAATAATCTTGGAGGGAGTGAGAAACCACATTGTCACAAATATCCATGGGAAAGGAACTCCTTTCGTAATGTGGAAGACATTGACTGAGCTATTCGAGAGTAGCAATGACCATAGAAAACTAGACCTCAAAGACAAACTTTGAAACATTAAGATGCAAAAGAATGATACTATTTTGCAGTATCTCGCCAGATTTACACAAGTTCGAGATGAGATTGGAGAGGTTGGTGTGAATGTTGCAGAAGATGACCTGTTGAGTCTAGCTCTTCTAGGGCTTCCAAAATCCTGGCATAGCTACCAAGGCTCGGTGAACAGGAGGGATAAATTACCGAATTGGGAACACTTATGGTCTGATTTGGTACAAGAAGAAATGAGGCGAAATACCATATATGGAGGTTCATCCAAGGGAGAGGATGAAGTAAATTTTGCATTGGTTGGAAAGGGAAAGAAGGGAAAAGGGAAGAAATCTCAAACCAAACCAAAATCTAGACAAGGGGGCAAGAAGAAAGACTTGTCCAAAATAATATGCTTCAATTTTCATGAATTTGGGCACTATGCTACAAAGTGTCCATACAAAAATTCTAGCAAGACGAACTCAGGAGGAGTATTAGGTGAAGCATTAGCTTCACAGTTCGAGCCATAATTCACCTCAATCGCATCTATGGCCAACATTATAATGGGGAGAGTGTGGTACTTGGATTTAGGTGCCTCGTTCCACATGACAGGATGTGGAGAGTTTTTCAATGACTTGGAGGAGAAAGATCCCCATACGCATATTGAGCTTGGGGGCGATGGAAGGTATAATACTGTCGGGATTGGTACAATAACCTTTAAGAGGGAGTTGGGATCCCCTCTTCTCCTCAAATATGTTATGTTTGTACTAGGCCTAAAGAAGAACCTCATCTTTGTAGAAGTTTTGGAAGATTGTGTCTATGATGTGATCTTCACCAAAGTGAAAACCTTTCTAAGACACATAGCTACTAGTTAGGGGAAACAGATCGGGTTCATGTGAAGAACCTATATAAACTTGATGTGGAAGATTGCGTTGCATTAAGAAGCAAGGCAAAGAAAGTGTAGAGTTGAGATTTTGGTGAAATCTGGCACAGAAGACATGGTCATTTGCACCATGGTCATTTGCACCATGGTGCCCTTAAAATTATGCAGAAAATAACCATTGGACTCCCTAAAGGATCACTTGAGTAGCAGGGTGTTTGCAAGGGTTGTACCTTAGGGAAGTACATAAAATCTGCATTCCATGATTGAGACAACAAAGAAAATGTAGTATTAGAGAGAGTCCACTCTAATGTTTGTGGACCCTTCTCGACATCCTCCACTGCCAAACACAAATACTATGTTATTTTTATTGATGATTTCTCAAGAAAGTATCAGACCTTCTTCATGCGGAAAAAGAATGAGACATACTCAAAATTTGTAGAATGCAAGGCACTAGTTGAGAAAGAGACCAGTGAGAAGGTGAAGGCTCTTAGGAGTGACAATGGAGGTGAGTATGTTTCAAATGGCTTCAAGGAATTTTGTGCCAAAGAAAGAATTTGAAGAGAACTAACAGCTCCCCACAACCCACAACAGAATGGGATAGTTGAGAGAAATAACTAGAGCATTGTGGGAGTTGTGAGAGCTATGCTACATGGCCAAGGCCTACCACTACATTTGTGGGTAGATGCATGTAACACAATAGTCTACTTACACAACAGGAGTCCTCATCATATTCTTGGTATGATTACACCGGAGGAGGATTTCTCAGGGACAAAGCTAGATGTGTCTCATTTCAGAATTTATGGAGCCTCTATTTATTGCCATGTCTCCAAAGATTTAAGGAAGAAACTTAATCCGACAACAGAATTGGGAGATTTTTTGTGGGTTACGCTGAAACTCCACATAATTACTTGGTGTACTTATCTTCCCTCATAATGATAATTTTGCGAAGGGATGTAAAGTTTGATGAGGAGAAAGAAAAGACATGCTCTCTTTAGAGGGAGCTTCAAATCCCACCAGAAGAGGATATTTTACCTACAAAGGAGGAGCCTTAGGAAGTTGTGGAGCATCCACAAATGGAGGAGCAGAGAGGAGGTAGAGTGGAGACATCCACTCAAGCAGAACCATCCAGAGAAGGTAGAAAGAGAACCATAGAAGATGGTAGATTGGTGCATGATGTGAGGGAGAATGTGGGAGCTCCTTCAAATTTGTGCAGGCAAAGGAGGTCACCTGAGAGGTACACTAGCTACATGGCTCTAATGACTAAGCTTGTAGAGGCTGAGCCATGCTCTCTTGAGGAAGCAGTTGAGCAACCAATTTGGGTTTATGCAATGGTGGAAGAAAATGAATCCATCATGAGGAGCAGTGTTTGGGAAGTGATCCCAAGACCGACAGATAAATCAATTGTGGGTTCGAGATGGATCTTTAAGGTTAAGCATGCAGCAAACAGGAGCATAGAGAAGTATAAGGCCATATTTGTGGCCAAAGGATTATTTCAAGTTGAGGGAATTGACTATGAGGAAACCTTTGCTCCAGTAGCAAGGTATTCATCCATTAGATCAATTCTTGCACTGGCTACGCCAAATGGGGTGAAAGATCCACCATATGGATGTAAAAACAACATTTCTCAATGGTGTTATTAAGGAGGAAGTGTACATAGATCAACTAGAAGGTTTTGAGACAATTGATCTGGAGTATTATGTGTGCAGAATCAAGCGAGCATCGTATAGTCTCAAACAGGCACATCGAGCTTGGTACCCTCGGATCGATAGTTATCTCACTAGATTGGGCTTCACCAAAAGTGAAGCGGATGCGAACCTCTATCATATTTTGGTAGAAGACAAATTTCTTATCATTGTTTTATATGTTGATGATTTAATATTAACAGGTGATGAGGATTTGATCAGCTCTTGCAAGGGAATTTGAGATGAAATACATGGGTCTCATGCACTACTTCCGCAGGTTGGAAGTATGGTAAGGTGATGAGGAATTGTTTGTGTCTCAAGCCAAGTATGCCACTGAGATACTACAGAGATTTCGCATGGAGAGTTTTAATCCCATGGAGACACCTCTAGAAACCAACTGGAGGAAGGAGAATGCCACTACAGGTAAAGAGGTTGATGCTACCATTTACCGACAGTTAGTGGGTTCATTGATGTATCTTGTGAACACATGACCAAATTTGTGGTATGCAATCAACCAGTTGAGTCTAGTTATGGTTAGGCCAACCAAACTGTATTGGAAGGCATCAGATCATGTTTTACCGTACCTCAGAGGCACTACCCAGTATGGATTATGGTACAGGCTGATAGAGGGAGTGAAGTTGTGTGGATTCACAGATGCAGAATGGGCAAGGAGTCCATCTGATTGAAAAAGTACATCAGGTGTAATTTTTAGTGTTGGGTCTGCAACAATTTCCTAGTACAACACAAAACATAGGTTTGTGGTGCTCATCTCAGCATTTGTTGAATACATCGTTGCAAGTCAAGCAGCATGTGAGGCGATTTGGATGAGAAAGATACTTGTGGGATTGTTTGGCCAGAAGATGGATCCAACTGTGATCTATTGTGATAATCAAAGTTGCAATAAGCTCTCTAAGAATCTGGTATTTCACGATTGATCCAGGCATATAGATTTTGGTATCATCATTTATGGGACTACGTATAGAGGAGGATAATTTTGCTACAATACATTTCGATAGAGGAATGAGAAGCTGACATCTTGACAAAGGATTTGTCAAAAGGGAAGTTTGAATTCCACTAGTGCATGGTAGGGGTGGTTGACAATCCTTTTCTTGCTAAGAGGGAGTGTTGATAAGTGTAGCAAGAAAGGCTCAATTTGACTTAGCCTTGATCAAATTGAAAAAAATTGAAATTTCCACATTAGCAGACAACTTAGAGGCAGTTAACTGAGGTGACATGACTCTTGTCACTGAGTTATTTTAGTAAATTCGAGTTAGTGGGTTTGGATTTTAGTTTGCATGTGTTGATTTCTAATTTGTAGCAATCTATTTCAGTTATTTCCAGTTGTACTCAGTTAAACTAGTTCTAACAGTTAATAGAACTAGTTGGAGGTTAGTTGTGTAGTGGGATAATAGTCTAACTCGGAGATCATCCATTTAACTGATCAATCAACCAAAAATAGCTCATGCATGCAAGGAATTCAAATTGTTCAATTGTGGTGGAGATTCCAAGGTTGTGTAACATCAGTTGTAGACTAGTTTTGAGTGTACAAGTGTTGCATGCAATCAATGATCAATCCTTGGGAATTGCACAATCATTTTGTAGGAAATTCTTAAGGAATAGGGGCTAGTTTCCTTAGGATTTGCGCAATAAAATAGGAGCTTAGGTGGGGGAAGAAATTGACTAAGTCGGGGTCAGAGATTCTCATTGAGCAGAAAGAACAATTATTCTTTTGTAGGTTGAGCTCAAAAATGGAGCTAGAAATTGCAATATATTCTCTATTCATTTTATTAATGCAAGAAGGCTTAAGGGGTTTTTACCAATTGGTTTCCCCTAGATACATTTGTGTACTTATGTATGTGATTGATGCATGTTTGCGAATGTTGTTTTAAATTGTGAACTAATTTCCACAGATCAGTAGAGGAGAGTTGTGTCTCTTGATTTAAGTTAAATTTCCTAAGCAGTTGCAATTCTATCACCATATTTCTACAAAAAAATTCAAAACTAATTGAAAGTAAAAGGTTTTTTTACGAGATAAAAACAATATAGCTTGCTTTCAACAATTGAAAAAGTGTTTCAACTTTTCTTTTCTTTTTCAAATAGTGAAAGATATGATTTTGTTTATAAAAGTGATTGTAAATTATATAATTATTAATTCTATTGTAGTGTATATCCATGTTAACTCTCATCATTCTCTTGTGTAAGTGGACACTATCAGTGAATATTAAAAATATATAACAATATATTAATATTCTTTATTTAATAAAAGTATTTAATTAAATTGTATTTAATATGTTTGACCAACAACCCATATCCAAGCAAATCCTAATCAAGTTAATTGACCTAATGACCTCCCATTAGGAAGATAGGAACTCAACCAATTGAGCTAACCCTTGGGGCTACAATACATATAGTGTTAGAATGCAACCTTTATCATATTTGTAATATCTACATTAAAATAGAATGAGATTGTGTAGCCACAAATCAGGCCATTCATATAGTGACAAGAAGCCAACAAATACGTCAGAGCACTCGACAATGGAAACATCTCAAAGAAAGGAAGTTGTTGTCTCAAAGAATCCCTTGGGTTGGATAGATGTTCAGAAAAGGAAAGGAAAGAAAGACAAGCCAATGTTTAATCCTGAAGCTTAAGTTCGGGAAGGAAAAAAAGTAATGTTGTATACTTTGATTAGGGGAAGATTGATGTACTTTGATGTGATGTAATTCATTTTTGATGGATCAATAAAAATATTAAACACACACACACACACACACACATATATAAAGAGTTAGCGTTTTTTTCATGATTAGTAAAAATGACCATTAGGATAACTAAGTACACCACACTTGTTTGTAATATCAATGTAAGTTTATCAAGAATCGAACTAAGAACCTCATATATATATATTATATATATATATATTATATATATATATATATATATATATATATATATATGATTTTTCCAACTAAACTATTCCAAAAAACTAATAAATATTCATAAACTATTAGATATTAATATTACCAGTACAACGATATAATTAAAATTAATTCAATAAGATTAAAACTTGCTAGTGCATCCATATAAATTAAATTAAAATTAATTAATATATAAGTTAAAAACACACAAATTAAGAAAACATGTAACAATATTCTTAACCATGATGATTCATCCCCACTTTATCAAAAAGATTGTTAATATGTAAATAGACTTTATTAATACCATGGCTTATCAATACCACATACCCAAAAAAAAATGTAACTCATTTCATATAGCACTTGCCATATCATATTTTTTTTTAATTAATCAATTTAATTAAAAGGGTAAAAAGAGCATAACTACTTTGGATATAAATCTCAACATTTGTTTTGTGAATATTACTAAGAATATTCTATGGAGGTTGAATTACTATCATCCACCTAATAATTATTGATAATTAAATTAAAATTCTAGAAACCCTATTCCAAAATAAACATACCTATAAACACAATTAATATATATTTATCTTCAAAATTAAAAATAACAAATTATATTTAATATTATTAATTAAATAATAAAATCAATAAAAGAAATTCATAAAAAAATCTAATTAAATCTTAATATTAAATAATTACATATAATAAATTCATTAACATAAAATTTAATATATATAATTAAAAATTATAATATCTATAACCATTAATTAGCATTAATTAGCCTCACTGGCTATTAAATAATATTTTGCAGTATGTTTAAAGACATATGAAGAAATAGCATAAATTAAATTTCTATAAATGAGATAAATTAGGTTCCATTTCCATGTCCTTTATAAAAAATGTATAAGGTGACAGAAGGGAGAGATGTACTCTATGGCCCTAACGAAATTGAAGTATATAAGTACTTATTGGGATTAGGAAAGATGACAAGTAATTTGATAGAAGTCTATGGTCCTTTGCAAGCCTTCCTTATAGCTCAAGAAAATAATGCTCTTGTTCTTACTATGTTGGGGGATTTCTGTCTAATTATTCAACACATGGTAAAAGGATCCTCTCTGAGGGATAAGATATTGGCAAACCTATTAAACCATATCAAAAGGGTCTCAAAAGAAATCCCCTCAATTAACTATTTCCATGTCTTACTAGATAAAAAGAAAGAACTAAATGAATGTGTGAATGAAAGTTGCATCTTGAAGTTTGGTGAATTAAAGGTGGTTGACCTATTAAGGCCATCCTTTGTTTCTTAAGTTTCAAATGGTTTTGATGTTTTGTAGATTTTGCTTTATTTTGAGGCCTTTTTGGAATGTTTTCGCCTCCAAAGGCCCTTACTTTGTCTATCAATAGCCTCCCTCAACAAAGAATGATTTTGATACAAGTTATGCTAAATATACTTGAAGTATATGATTAAATTGAATTGTAATTCCCAATATAAAGTTGTGAACAAGCCACAAATTTTGAAATCAATATAAATATTCTCATTATTGTTAAAACAAATATGAGATAGATTAAGTCACTCTTGTTCTTCATTGTGCATTATACGTGGAGAAGGAAAAAAACCAAATTTTTTTTGTTTATTTACTTTCATTGTAAAATTCAAAGATGGAATCAATTGCAAATCATTCTATTCTATCCTTGCGTGGATTTCTAATGCCACGAGTGAGTTTCGAGAGTTTCAATTTGGTGGATTTCGTGTGCCACCCTAGTTAGCGTGTTGGGAAGATTATTTCAGATCTTCCATTGTGTTTAATTGCAGAGAATATTCAACACTTGCATTTTTTGTTTGTTTGTGGGCTTCATAGTCTCCCAGGGCCAAGCTCAATTCCTTTTCCAGAGGACCGAGTAGCAAGAATTAGAAGGGTTATTCTGGAAGTGATATCAAGGACGAGTCGTATGATTTAAGGAACCAATTCTCTGCCAGAATCCAAGGATTGAATCCTCTCTACTGCTAAGAGGTCGAGTAGAGTTGTTCATGGCTGATTATTTTGCTACATAAACCAAAGGTTGAGTTGTTCAGATATAAGGAGGAAACCGAGTTGCTTCCAACCTTATTTGGGCCCAGAATTCGCAGCACCAAAGAGAGTGTTCATTGCCACCATTAGAGAGAAGTTGAGTTGGTGTATTTGCACTCAGAATTGGGAGCCCATTGATAGAATGGTTTGCAGTAGGCTGAATCATTGGTTTCAAGAAGGTTGTGTTATTTTTGGTTCATCCTTCATCCCAAGAGACAAACTAGACATAAAAGTCACCTGCGGATTTTTCAGTGCCAAACAGTGAGGCGGGCTTTTGTCATTTAAGAGGGTTGATTCATTACAAGGGATTGTTCCAGCACTCTCATCTTCCAGGGACGTGAGGGTTAATGAACATAATTATTCTTACCATATAATTCTTCCAACAGCCATATAAATTACAGTCAATACAAATCCGATTTGTGGCGGGCCTAGAAGGTGGTACAGTCAGCCTTTATGTGGATCGATTTTTTCTATGTGACAAGGGGTCGAATTACAAATACCTTGGAGCTATTTCTTTGAGTTTTATGTCGCTGGAACACATCATACAACATCTGATATATTATAATTTATACGGTTGAATTCCAACCAGGTTCTTCTACTCCATCTGCTCATTGTATATTCTAGTGCCATGATAATGAAATGATTGTTTCTGCTTCAATTTATGGTTATGTAGACTTGAATGGTTTATATATATATATATATATTTATGGGTATAATCCATAATATTTGTAGAAACATTCCCTTGAACTATGTTAGTCACTATAAACACTTTTTCGAAATTAAACTCAAGAATGTGCACCTACAACCAAGCACCCACAATTGTTTGACAAATTAACACTAAGACAATTCCAAATAAACTCAGAAAATCATTAGCCAAACAAAGCCATTTTTAATTCGGAATATTATAGTGGTATCAGAGCTAATGCTCTTGGCCAACTGTGGGTCTAAAACCAAGCAACGTCAAGAAAGAGGAGGGAATTCCAGGATGTTTTCAAATCAAGAAAATTTTGCTCAGAAATTCGATGAATACAGTGATGTTTTCCTAAAGATGACAGAACTTATGGAAGCATGGGTATCATCACGGGTAGCAAGGAAGAAAAATGATTGCATCTTTGAAGCCCAAAACCCAAAGAAGAAACTGGAAGGGAGTCCAAAGGAAAATTATACGAAATGATTATTGACTCATTATGCAGCTCTTGTAGTTGAAGGGAAAGTCTAAAATCATGGTATAAATAGTGGCATATATGGCCTAGCAAATAAGTCACCACTTAATTTAATCACAGGCCTTCTACTCAGTTACTAAACAACACAAATACAAATTTTGATCAGGGGAAGGCCCACTACATGGAGATGATTCCTGACATCGAACATGGTGAGGATGTTTTGTATGATTGGTTGTCTATGGAGGAGCAGTTGGAGGCTCATGTTGAGCCCATGATGGAGGAGGATGCACAATCGTCTTTTGGGGTAGCCACTGATGAGGGGCAGCAAAGAGAGCACATGTTAGGAGTTTGACACAGTTCACTTTAGAGGCAAATTGATGGGGCTTACAATGTTGTTGGACCACCTCTATGCATTGGACAAAGAGAGGTAGAGTCGCCTAGACAGACCATATGGGATGACCAAGTCTGCATGATGGAGCAACATGAGATTATTTTGGCACAACCTCAACATGGGGGGGGAGGGCTTGTTTATTTCATAGATATTCTTGCATTATATCCTTGTCATAGGATTGGATGGCAAGAGGTATTGAGCTAGTACCCAATGGAGCGGGCCAAGCACCTGGATATCTCCTTGGCCATGGTTTAGTGGGGACAATGGGTTACAAGAGGGGCTTGAGGGTCAGATAGTTGTTGGGATCTAGATGGGATTCCCCACCACAGCATGGAATTGGTTTGTGGTGGTATTAGCAGTACAATGGATCCGATGACCGAGCCCCACACACTTTCATATCTCCACCAGCACTAGTGACAGGATGGATTGATAGGGGAGCAAACATATTTCATGAGTTGTCTTGGCATATTGATTGTGTGTGGGTCCACAAGGTGATTAGCCTACCTTGACAGTAGTTAGTAAGAGGAGGTGGCATCGATAGGCTATCAGGCATGGCATCATATGAATACAATGCTCTCTCATTGATGTATTGGGCACGGGAGCTACTGAGGTTTGACACGGTCGTGTTATTCTTGATTGCATGTAAGGAGTTGGGCCACTCAAGTCTACGTCGACAGGTGAGGAGGTGTAGATCACATCGTGGGGGGTGTACTAGCAAGTGGTGGATGCATGGGCATATATGGGATTCCCTATGGTACATGGTGGCACGACATTGAGCTTTGGTATTCAATGGTGCATGGATTTGTGCCACGAAATTCAGTGCTATGTAGAGGAATGCAAGGGTATGTATTTGTGCACAACAGAGCATGATGATGCACAATAGGTTGTCGAAGTGTTTCCACTAGAGAGATATCCTAACGGGGGCATTAGGAGCGCCATTGGGTTTGGCACACCTAGATTTGGAGAGGGAGTTGATCACAAGGCCAACCATGAGCTTCCATTTATTACTCTCCAGGATTGCACACTGACACAGGAGACTGGGATATCGTCTCTTGAAGCTCTCATCACGAGCAACAAGACCCGAGAGGTTCATCTGAGACAGTTGGGTGGGACATGGTGCATCAGGAGAGAGTATTTCCAGTTGTGGCATATGGTCAAAGTGTGAGTTGGAGAATGCAAGCTTGGGGGTAGTCTGATCTTCTGCATAGGTAACACTTGCACCACCTGTTATCTCAAAATCAGGTCCTGATAGGCTGCTGGTCAGGTTGACTCTAAGTAACTATTTCAAACCTACTTTAGGCTGAGGCTTAGCCTCCTCAACCTGAGAGGGCTCTCTCTAAATGGGTTAATGATTTTGATTATAGATAAGATGGCTAACTCTTGTAAAACAACTGTGAAAAGTATGAATGGTGGAAACACATTAACAACTATCCATTGGGCTTATGGAGTCAATAAAATCTCAGTATAACAATAAATTCAACCTTACATAGAAGTCAGAGCATTCAGCATTTAAACATTCAGAACATAAACTCATATAGGACCACACAGTTTATAAATGTATACAGGAAGTCAGATCACATTCAGTGAATTCTGAGTGATTATACATCCATACCACTGCAATAATTAGGAAAAGAACAACATCACATATTCTGAACATAAAGATCCCTCATGAATCCTGAGAAGTAAAGCCAAACTTTTATTACTGAAACAGAAGTTTACATAAGCCAAATACCAGTGTTTTCATAAAATTTCCAACCCTTAATACATTAGTTCTTCTCCCATTTATAGATTTCATGTAGATTCCTTCCTCCAGCATGAGGGGAATTCAAATTCCTCCTTATTTGACACCTATTGACACTTAAACTAACTATTTAATACAAAGGACAGCTAACTAGGAGTCCTAGAGACGTAAAACAATTAGGAGTATAACTCCTCATTATGATCAAAACAACCTTATCTAAACATTTAAAAGATTATTTGACACCTAAAACTCCATGAAGTCAAACTTGATGAAGCCTCCCACGTGGTCATCTCACTGTTAAAGACAAACCCTAGAAATTAGGGAACATGTTTCCCTGTTTTTAGGTTTAGGATCCCTGAAAATGGCACGTGGGACAGAACCTTTATCTCCTCATCCATGACACATTTTTCGAAACTGAGGGAGGTTTTTGTAGTCCAGGATGTCTAGAACAAAAACCTCTCTTGGTTTTTTTAAAATACTTCTCCAGCTGTCCAGAATCGATCTTTGATGTTCCTAGAAACTAGGAGACTGTCCCTTGCTCTGTTCTGGCTGAAAAATGGGTCTTGGGACAGAGCTCATAACTTCTCACAAAAAACGTATTTAGAAAACCTGAAGGAGGCTTTTGTGAACCAATCCATGCTGAACAAAAACCTCTCTTGGTTTTTTGAAACACCGTCCCTACCTCCCAGAATGTGCCTTTGAAAAACAGGTGTAAACAAGGAAATATGCCTGTGAAAAACTTGCACCTACAGCAGTTTCGTAGCGCAAGTTTAATCACCCATTTCTCCCAGCTCATAATTAATTTGAAGAAACTGAAAGAGGTTTTTCTATTTCAGTATTTTAGGAATAAAAACCTCTTTCAATTTTCCAAAATATTCTTTCAGTTGCTCTGGAGACCTCCTGGAAGTTGACTACTTAAAACAGTTTTTTTTCTAAAACAGGTTGCTTCAGGGGTTTCGTAGCGCAAGGTTTGGTATGTGTATATGTCTTCATTTCTTGAATTTTCCTTTTGATTAGGGCTCAAACCTTCTCAAATGATCTTATTACACCTCTGAAGCAACATCCCTTTCAAAATAATCCCCTTTTTCTTTCAAGGTAGATCCTCAAAAAACAAAACTGTCACCTTCAGCAGTTTCATAGCGCGCTACGAAACTGCTGTGTGAGTCAAAAACACATAGTTCTCTTTTTTTAAAATTGTCACTCTTGGGATTTCAGTGACTACAGATATAACCTCTGGAGATATTAGTAATTCAAGCACTCCAACCTTTGAATTAAATCCTGTGAAATTGGAAACAAATTCTTTGGTGACTTGCATGTGACCTCCTTGAAGTTTTTTGCAAAATCTCCAACAGCCAACCTGTTTGAAAGCTTGTCCAATATAATACACCTGCCTGACCTATGATCTTTCTCTTCTGTAAACAACTCCATGGAATTCCTGCAAGATGAAAATTGAAAGAGCTTGCACCATCTTAATCTCGATCA
>APFE030169439.1:47442-60479 GCA_000404065.3 Pinus taeda
ATAACTGAATATTCTCTCATAAATAACTCATGCATGTCAGTTCAGACAGAGACCCAGTTGAGATCAAATGATGGGACAATGTACTATCAGTTGCAGGAATATTCCATGGAGGATATCTCTTACATGCAAAAGGAATTCATTCCTTGGAGATTGCGTAGTTACTTTTGGGTTTGATGAGTGTGTGATGAGGCCAATTCACACAGGTGGCAGCATTGGACCTGAGAGAAATTGCGCAAGGAAATAGGAGGCTTGGAGGGCTGAGGGAAGGCATATCTTATGTCTATTCAGTCTATGAGCCGTATTGTTCGATTGTGTTGAGCGCAGGATAGCTTGTGAGCTGATGGTTTGTGTAATCTGAACATATTTCCACTTGGATAATATAGAGATCGAGGTTTTTAGCTGAGGCTTTCCCTAGAGTATTCTTCTATGTTCATGTGTGATTGCTTTCTCATTCTCAGTTATATGTGTTCTAATTGATCTTGCTCATAATCGATTAAGCCTCCGCAAGTTTGTTGTAGAAGTAGATCTTATATTTTGCTTTAGTATATTGCATAATCTGTTGATCTACAGTGGGAAATTCTATAGTAAGAGCTCTTGTCAAGTATGTTGATGATACCTTATAGTATACTATTGTATATTGATGCTCTTGTCAAGTATGTTGATGATACCTTATAGTATACTATTGTATATTAATTGAGACATGTTGAATACCACTGTTTGATTCTAGTCATTGCTAGAGAAAATTTGTATATGACATTTTTTCCTTCAAAGTATTTGTGATATGATCAAAGTGGCCCCAGAAATAGAGGGAGCCAAGAAAAGAAAATATAACACTTGTGCTATAAGCCCTTCTTGGAATATCTGTTAGTCCTAGGGTTTGCAAACCATGGCGTCTTGAAGGATATGATTAAGAAATCCCTATGGTTTGCGGACAAAACCCTAGAGCTTACCATTGTTTGGTTCTAGTCGCTGCTAGAGAAAATTTGTATATGACAAATTTTTTCCTTCAAGTATTTGTGGTATGATCAAAGTGGCCCCAAAAATAGATGGAGCCGAGAAAAGAAAATATAAGCTATAAGCACTTCTTGGATGATCTGATAGTCCTAGGGTTTGCAAACCATGGTGTCTTGAAGGATATGATTAAGAAATCCCTAGGGTTTGTGGACAAAACCCTAGAGCTAGATTCAAAGTATTGAAAGTCGACGATTCTGCTGAACGAAGAAACCTTAACTCATGCAAGGAAGGAATGATGAGCAACATGATGGTTGATGATGAGGATGAAGATGATGTGCTTGCAGATGGATTTTGCAAAGAAAGCAAGGATCCAGAGGGAGCTAACAAATTCCCTTCAATCCTCAAAGACAAGTACTCGATATCTTTCTTTCTTGATTTTTATTGCTTTATTTTTTGTCAACCTTTTGTTTTTGTATATTTTTTTTTGCTTGGTTATAATTGTTCTTCCTTGACCTCTTAGTGACGATTACAGTTACATCGTAAAGGCTACCAAGGCTTTGGCAACATTTGAAAGCATTGGGAAGAATGAAGCAAAATTTTATGGCAAGAGGATTCTCTCAAGAAGAAGCACAAACTCAGCTTGAGTGTTTTGCGCTTGAAAAGGATTGTATTAATATTTATCACCGTGCTTGATGACTAAAAGAGATCCAATTCAAAGGGAGCATGCAGGCCAACAAGTTTAAAGAATGATCTAGCATGCAACAGATGCTTAACATAGAGAAGTACAAAGCAAGGATCTCCCAAGAAGAGAGAGAGGAATATGAGGATCATTTTCTCTAGCTACCAAATTGAGGAAAGATTTGTACGTACCTCGAGCATGGTATTCTTGGATAGATGGATATCTAATGAGCCCTGATTGATCTTGTTATCATATGACCTATTTCTAATAGGAGCAGAAGGACTCATGTAACAAAGGGCGCTGTAGTGGCAGGACGATTTCTCTTCATAATAGAGGGAGCAGTCAAGCCATGCTTTAGTGTCAGGAAGAGTTAACCTTTGAGTTTGAGATGAAGGATCTTTGTTAGATGCATTACTTCTTAGATCTAGAAGTATGGCAGAAGCCAAAGGGAGCAGTAAGATTGCTACAACATGATTTTTTTTTAGTGTCAAAGGGAGCACCCAATCAGGGTGACCAGAAAGAAGTTGTGGCACATGTGTTGAGGTACCAACATGATGAAGTTGGATATAAATTGAAGCATAGTTGCGGGGATATACATATTCATATTAGGCAGAGAGTGTTGGAGATAGGAAGAGCACATCAAGATGATGATTCAGTTTGGATTATGCTTGGGCAGGAAGCAGACATCTATCACACTAAGGACACATAGGTTGAGTATATTGCAGCTAGTTTGGCGAGTTGCGAAGCAGTGTGGCAATGGAAGCTAATTGTAAGATTATTTGATCAAGTGCATGAGACAACCATTATGATAGGTTGAAGCACATCAAATCATAGTACCATCACATCTGGGCGGGGTTTGATTGCCCGACCCCCCCACAATAGTCGGATCTCTAACCACTCTGCCCAACGGAGTTTTTGAAAAGTCTGCCAGCCCTTTTAATATTTAATCTCATTTCACCAGTGTGCCCAGGCAGCGGAGGAGCATGCACGCAATTCGAGGCAGGCTAATTTGTAGGTGGAGGAACCATGAGCAGTGCAGAGAGGGGCAGAACCATGATTTGAGCAATTTCTCCAGGGGGCCAGATTTTTACTTTGTCAAATTTCGACAAATTTTATATGGTTTCAGCGTTTCTCGACACCACGAACTTAATGGTGTTGTTCATTTCTCCAACAGAGCTTTGCATTTTTCAGCCATTTTTCAGTATGGAGGTATAAGACTCCATTTTGTAAATGATGATTATTCTCTTCTTTCTCATGCCACTTAATGAATGAAGGCCTCCCCATTGATCGAGCAGGGCCCAGAGATGTAGTCTAAATTGGACAAACTCTGTTATCAAGTCTCTTGTCTTCTTTCATGCTCTTATATGTTTCTCCTCTTCTCTCATGTACACATTAAATTTCTATGTTTAAGCTACAATTTATGCATGTAATTCTTTAATACATCTATAAGCAAAAAATCTTGGATCACCTTCATTTATGACCATTCCAGAAAAACCTAGATCTATTTCTTGAAGACCAAAGATGAAATCTCCAGTGACTTTAGAGAGTTTAAAGCTTCAGTAGAGAATGCAACCGGAAAGAAGATCAAGGTGCTTTGCTAAAATAATAGAGGAGATTACACTAATAGTAACTTCACATAATTTTGTATGAAGGTTAGCATTAGGAGAGAGTGGAAAACTCCATACCATCTATAGCAGAATGGGGTAGCGGAACAGAAGAAGGGATCAATAGTCGGGGTTTCAAATTCTATGTTCTATGATCAGGACCTACCCAAGTTTTTATGGGAAGAGGCATGTGACACAATGGTGTAAGGGAGCACCTAATCAGGGTGACCAGAAAGAAGTTTTGGCACGTGTTTTGAGGTACCAACATGAAGAAGTTGGATATAAATTGAAGCATAGTTGTGGGGATATACATATTCATATTAGGCAGAGTGCTGGAGATAGGAAGAGCACATCAAGATGATGATTCAGTTTGGATTATGCTTGGGCAGGAAGCAGACATCTATCACACTAAGGATGCATAGGTTGAGTATACTGCAACTAGTCTGGGGAGTTGCGAAGCAGTGTGGCAATGGAAGCTAATTGTAAGATTATTTGATCAGGTGCATGAGACAACCATTATGACAGGTTGAAGCACATCAAAATCATAGTACCATCACATCTGGGACATGGTATAGAAGGGAGCAGTGAGGCTTGAATGCATTTCTACAGACGAGCAAGATGTTGACATTCTCACAAAGCCTCTGTTCTAGGGTGAAGTTTGAATACTTCAAGGACAAGCTTAGATTAGTTGAGAATGTGTCCCTTAGTTAGAGGGAGTGTTGATGTCGTAGCATCAAGGGGCAGACATTCTCCCTAGTTCAAAATATAGACAAGTCATAGTATTGACCAAAGGCCACAAAATGTGGCTAGGGAGAATGGCCTAGAGAGCATCAAGGCCCAGAGTGCTCCCTAGGTGGGCGAGTGAGTGCCTTTACCGTCAGGAAAGAAAGTTACCATTCAATTATCATGCGGGAATGGTAATAGTTCATGGTTTCACCATAGGTCATAGGTGTTGACTAGGTTCCAAGTGATGACTTGGATAATTGGGAATTGTTCCAAGTGACGACTTGTTGGGTGCATATGCAAGATGCTTTCCACATGCAGTGGATAGATACATCAACATAGCTAGCTCATTCAACCTTTTCTTAGAGAAAATTTTCAACAAGAGAACATCTGGAAAACTTGTTATGAATACCTCCCTAACTAAGGGGGGTGTTGAATTTTGTAGCTACGATTGGTCTTCATAATCATGTTTTTAGCCCTCAAAATGCAAAGAATAAAATTGTGTTTTTATATTGAAATAAGAGGGGAAAAAATCCAAATTTTAAATTGTTGCCTCCAAAATGTTGAGTCGATTGTTATCTGTTCAAGTTGGCTCAGCTCAAGGGTCACACTTATTCAGGTAACCCAACCACTGTATAAAGGCCATTTGACCTCTTCCTTAGGGCAGACAATTCAGATCACATGATGAACACATCTTTTGCATATACAGACAAAAGAATCAAGGAAAGGAAGTCGAGTTTCTCTAAAGAAGTAGCATACTGAGTTTACGGCCAAAATGATGTTTTCTAAGGTAGATTCGTTGACTTTCCAAGGCAAATTTGTTGGCAAAGAAATGAACCTTTATGGAGCAATTTCGTGGCAGCAAGTTGTAATTTTGAGGCAAAATAGGTCGAAATTCGTCCTAGCAACTCAAAGTTGACCGAATTCTGTTAGGCAATAGTTTGACTTGATGAGAAGACAACTTCACCAAGATTGACCAAGATTTTATTGCTATTATTTCACTGCATTTGACTGGAAAATATTAGTTGTATCTCTTGTTGAATTGAATAATTTATCTAAGGAAAAGGTTGTTGGGTTTTCCTAAGAATTGGTTTTTTCCCAAGGTAAAATATTTATGTCTCTTGTTTGGTTTTCTCTTTATGGTCCTAATGTCATAAATGTTTCTATTGTTAATGTCTTATGTGTAATTGCTTAGTAATGAATATGAATGTGGAAATGATTAAATTATTAAAAGCAAATATCAATTTAGAAGACTTTGAAAATTCAACACCATCATCATTTACTTTTTTCTTGAAAACCAACTTGATACATATCACATTCTTATCCTCGGGTCTTTGAACCAACTTTTCAATTTTGGTTCTTTTCAATTTGATCGATTTCCTCATTCATGGCCTTAATCCAACGTTGATCTTGATTGGCTTGATCAAAGTCTTTAGGTTCTATTATGGACAATAACAAAAATTGGCATCGCTATGGGAGCCTCCAATTTCTTGCCTCAACTCCTACTTTATTTCCTAAAATTTGACTTTCAAGATGATGTTTTTGTACATACCTTGATGAAGTTTTAGCAAGTCGTGGTTTAACTTTGCCAGCTTCTTCTTCACGGCCCTCATGCTCTCCTTATTCATCTTCTTCTTCATCTTTAGGTTGATCGCCGATGAAACCATTTGAGGTGCTCCACGAAACATATTTGGACATTGATTTGTTGTTGGTAGAATCTCTTGCAGAAAATATAGCCAATGGAATATCAGTGGTTGGGGAAAAAGCGCTGCAAATTGACGAGATTACATATAGATGCATTAATTTATATGGCGAATAAGACATGGAGTCACATTCAGAATTGGATAATATTTTTCCTGCAGTCGATGGAGGAGAAGCGCTACAACATGATGAGATTGTAGGAAGCAACACTCATTTGTATGGCAGAGAAGACATGGAGTTACTTTCAAAAATTGGATAATTATTTCCCTGTAATCGCTGGAGGAGAAGAGCTATAGCATGACGAGATTGTAGAGAGTAGAACTAATTTGTATGACAGAGAAGGCATGGTGTTGCTTTCAAAATTGGATAATCTTTTTTCGACAGGATCATGCAATCTAGAGGAAGAAAATGAATGCTAATGGACATTTTTCAAGGCCGGGACAAAATGAGCAATGTAAATGGAAGCGGAAGTATAGTTTGTGGTACAAAATTGGAAGATCATGTAGAAACATGCCCACGATTAGAACTATCCAATTTTCAAGGAGATAGTTACAATATGGGTGATATAACATGTTTTGAAAACATAATTCAATAGGTATTATTTTTTTAGCCTTTCTATCATGCTTAGCTCTAAAAATTTCATTCATCAATCCATTGTAGGCCCAAGAAAATGTATGCATAGAGTTGATTGAAAAAAGGATATAAAAAATCAAATAAAACCACTAAAGAAGCCAAAATAACAGTTTGAATGTCGCGGAATCTGTATTTAGATTCATTCTTTTGTTTCTATATAGTAATTTATTCTTTCAATCTATGTAAAAATGCATTTGGGCATTTAGAATAAAGGGTGGACAAATTTATTTTTCAAATTGAGACAAATATCAATTTTAATTATAAAGCCATAAAAATATATGTTCCTATATTGATTTATAATTCTTTACTTTTATACCTACACCGGTTCAATGTTTGCATTACAAAGTATTTCAAAATGCTTTCAATCTAAATATGTGCATAAAGCCTCTAGGTAGTTACAGAGAATTGTGTAATGATTTTTATTTGAATTGTTAAATAGAGGATCAAATTCCAAATGTAGTGAAAGGATCATTGCTTTTGTCTGGGCAAACGAGGTAGTAGTAGCATGGAATTCTATGAAGATTCAGAGCTTTTGTGTTAGGGAAAATCAGCTTTAATGAACATTGTCAAGCAATAGATACCTTAATTAATTGTTGTCAATCCACCATCTCTACTTACCTCCAAATGAAACCTTAATAACCATGATAAGTGGCGTTGAAGTTAGATTCTACCATTAGATTCACGCACCTAAATGACAAGATTTTTGAAATGGGCATTCTATCTAAAGAATTGACAAAGTAGGACTCAAATTTTGGTGGAGCACAGAAGTAGGTGTTTAATAAAAACCATGAATCATTTCAACTTGATTTTTGTATGCCCACGGGATGTAGAGAAGATGGTCACAAGTGTTTTGTTAAAGCACTCTGTGGTGTAAAGGTCATCGGTTCGAAACTTTGTGGGAAAAAATTCATCCATGCTAAGGATTGGTGTGGCCCAAGACAAGTGTGATCCCCGAGTAATTTTTGATGACTTAGATGCCTCTAGGTTGTGGCTACTCAAGCCACATGTTACCCGTGTCAATCATCTCAAAATCACATTACCTAACAAATAAACAAAACTTCATCTTTTTATAAATGATATTCTATTTTCTAAAATGATGTTTAAATTCTCTAATAAAAAGTTACCCATTCACATGTCAAAATATTTAATAGAAAGCAATTGACTTTTTTTGCAATGTAGTTTATTCAAAGCTTTGATTAAAAGTAAAAATTAGGGTTCAATGCCCCCTTTATGTTGGATTGAAAGCAATTACATCACATGCAAAAAAAAGTGATTTTATCACAAGTTTTCATGATATTTATGATATTTGAACATAGTTTAATTGAATGGTGAAGATTTATTAATTTTGAGTTTAAAAAATTAATAGTTTAAAAAATTAAAAAGTGATTTTATCACAAGTTTTCATGATATTTATGATATTTGAACATAGTTTAATTGAATGGTGAAGATTTATTAATTTTGAGTTTAAAAAATTAATAGTTTTAAAAAATTTGTAATTTAACATATTTTTAATTATAAAATAATTTTTTTATTTTAAATATTTTAAAAAGTGGAAACGTATTCTAACCTTAATCGTCAAATTAACGATTTTATATAATAATATATAATTTAAATAAAAATGTATAATAAATAAAAATAATAATTAATTTTAAAAAAATAAATACAAATTAAACGGTAAAAATCTTAACACTTATTATCTCCCAATGAAATTTTAAACTGTATGTTTATTTGTTTTATTATTTACTTAATCTCCAATTGTATAATCTTAAATAATTTAAGGGTTGTAAAAAAATTATTATTTTGAAATGAAATTTTAAAAAATATGTAAAATTATTTTTATGGTTTATTTAATTAGTAAGTATATAATTTGTTCTCGTGGTTAATTTACTTGGTAAGTTCTTGCTATATAAAGTTAATATGAATGACGTTACTTGAACACACTGATTCCAACTCAAGTGCTTTTTCCAAAATACTGAAACAAAAGAAGAAAAAGAAAATAAAAGATATCCCTCCTGAAAATCTAGATTGTATTAGTTTTAAAATGGGATATCGTTAGTTAAATAAACCGCCAACTATCTCGTCAGACTGTTGTTAACAATGGCGAGGAATAAGTCCTGCGATCTACGAGCATGTAATCAAATTTCAAGAAATTATCTTAGGAGGATCTCAGATATAAAGTGTAGTAAAATATCACTGTCAAATGGAATACCCGTCCAATTCTTTAAAGCTTACTGGGATTTCTTTCCGGACCTTAGGAAAATTAGGAAAAAAACATCTAAAAAGAGGAGATAAAATTGACTCTTTATTCTTCCCTCTTATTGCCAACAAAGATTCCCCAGATGGATTAAAAAAACCAAGCAGATAAACTGAAAAATGGTCCTTTTGGAATAATAATCACTAGAGAACTATCTTGTGTCTAAAGGGGTAGCATTCTTGACAGCATCACTATGGTATAATAAAAACCTTCCTTTTTTCATCCCAAGGCAGAAAGAAATGAAACAGAAATATTGATATGAGCATGCAAGCTTATGAAAGACTAGAATGGCGTCACCAATCATGAGCAGATTAGGGCTAACAGAAAAGAAATCCATATCGCACAAATTGAAAACAAACAAGAGATACCAGAGACATATTAATCACCATTGTAAAAACCTTCCATTTCATCCAGAAAGGTAGAATGAAATGAAACAGCAATATTGATATGAACAAGCTTATGAAATACTAGAATGGGATCTCCAGTAATAAGCAGATTAGGGCTAACAGAAAAAAAAAAACCATCTGCCACAAATTCAAAACAAACAAGAGATACCAAAGACATATATAAGTCTGGAAAACTTAGGATCTTATAGGCAGGTGTGCACACCCAAAAGGGGGCATATGATGTAAACTTTTTTTATGACTAGTAAAGAAAGTGACTTCATGCACCAGCAAATAAGAGAAATTGTACATAAATCATACACAAAATTAAAATTACTACCAAGAATATCACTTATCATCAAGCTATATTCAACATTCTCATAGATAACAATAATTCAAATTCAAAGTAAAACATCATTTGATGGATTGTATTAATAGAAGCTACTATTCATATTTTAAAATAACTAAATAACCTTCTATATTTAAGATCTCAGACTAATGGAAAATAAGATAAAAGTGAAAAATAAACCATCATCTTTCCATTTCTCAGTCCTTTCACAAGGCTACATGATTCTCTTTGGCCCACTTTCAGTCACTCCTTTTTTGGGCCTATATGATTTCCTCCTTTAGTGATCTTATATAGATAGAATAATGTCATCACAGCACTGCAAAAACAATTGCTTGATTCAGTACTCTTCAATAACAAGTGTTGATCAGCTGCACAATTAATTGCATCCAACTCCTCAAGAATACACTTTAATAGAAACATATCTAGCCTCCACACTTCTGACCAGAAAGGAAGGCTGACAATAGTGAATATTAAGGAAACGGGATCTGGTGTTGTACTTTCTTTCAAAGATATGATTGCTTTGATATGAATTTAATAGTAGCAAATACAAATTCACCTATACAAGCTCTGTCATCAAACACGGTACATACAATTGCAGTCTCACTACCGAATATAATTTCCAATTGGTATGATGATCGAGCTTCTTGTAAGGACTCAGTTTATTAATGCTACTAACATATCACAGAGATAAACAGCTATCTCTAACCAGAATAAAAAGTATACTGTTCCAGGCCAAATCTTTCTAAAACATAAAATCTGCCAAGATTAACAAAAACCAGACTCTATTATCACAACAACACCAAGAAACATGCAGAGTAGTGTACTTATCAATGATGAAAAAGATCTCATCATGGGGATATGGCAATAAGGTAAAAAGCAGAGATGCACATATCATGTCAAATCCAGGGTTTGCTGGAAGCATACGACAAACTTATCAATGAACATGAGACTGTCTCCTCAAAATGGTTAACGTTTCATAACATACAGAGTCTTGAATCTAAAATAACTGCAAGGAAAGAAGGTTGAGTGCTCTATTATTAAACATTCTTTTTTTGTTCCTTCAGCAAAGCCTCTTTGTAAGATTGATTGAGCCAGCACTAGATCTAAATGTAAAAGGCAGTGCCCCCAAATTATTGCATTAATTTCTAGAGTTGAGAAAGACCCTCTTCCAGGCACCTAAAATTATCAGGCAGTATATTTAGAAAGTTCTCCTGTTTCTTCTGGAAGTCCTAAAGAAGTAATGGGACCAAACACATAGAAATGCACGATCCATCAGCTAAGCTATCTACCAGTGCCAACAGTATCTTGGCAGATGGTGTTTTACCCAAAAAAATAAGACTTCTCCATTTCCATTTATCAGCAGTTCATGTGGCACAGCAAAATCAAAGTCAATGGTCTAAACTCAGAAACTAGTCATTGTGCTGCTCATAATAAATGTTTTACAAGGATATTACCTACCAAAGAAGTCTGGAAATCAGAGGCATAGTTCACATTGAGATGATAGGTGTGCCCTTTTCATAAATATAATTATCAGGTTGTCCAAAACAAAATAACACGATTCTGGAAATGAATAAAGCAATCCTCCCTAAGAACCCAGTCAAGGAATATATAACTATGACTACGCTGTAACTGTTATCAAAGATAAAGTAAAGAAAACAATGAATTAGAACCTAAAAGCCTCCTAAGAAAGTGACGTGTATATCAATGAGACAAGAGAAATAAAAATGCAGCTGATATGTGAACAATAATGACTTTTACATTGCTGGTTGTCATCTGGACATTCTGAGATCTTTGCAAAATCATGTACCGTCAAGAAAACATATCAAAACTCTATCCACGTGTTACACCTTGAAAATGGATGGTTCATTTCACATTTTCATTGGCCTTTCTTCTCTTGCCAGCATAGCAGATCCTTGGAGTTCAGTGGCAGACACAGGTTTAAGGTAGAGACTTGGGAAGCTTTGATGGGGATTTTTCCGAAGACACTTCAGATGGAGTTCTTGTTCCAGTTGGGCACACTTGACACCGAATTGGAGGCATGCTTACAACTTACATGACTTACACTATCTTTGTTGCATCATCGATGAGGAGCATTTTTGCTCATTTGCATCCAAGATCCAATACCACATAGATGGAGGATGTGATTAAGCAAGAAACCCCTAGAGGATGAATGCCCTACCTAAGTGTCCAAGGTATAATTTATCACGAGGTAAGAACCAGATACGGTGCCAGACAAGGACAACCTGCATTTCAAAAGGTTCAAACTTCAGAGCATGGCATGTGGCAAGACAAAGCCCAGAGGAGAGAAACACCCTATCTTGGATGAAGTGTGGGACATGACCAGTGAAGAAAGAAGCTAAAACAGCTTTGCTTAAAACGATGGCATCGTTGAAGGCATTGGGATGGTCAAATAAGGGTCATTTGATGTGGGAGCATCCCACTCCATGGGTAAATACTAAAAACAACATTTGGTTGCTTGATCATGAATATGCCCCCTTTAATAGGGATGTTTTGTGCAAAAGGACATTTAAAGCATATTAAAGTACTTTATGGATCATTACACATTATCTGAGGCATATTCCACATGACTGGAGGCACGTTTCCTCTTTATGAGGAACTTTTGAGGGTCAGGACACATAATTCAATCCATTTTCACATATTTGGAGGCATATATTCACATTTGTATTTCGTGGTAAAGACACATTATTCAATGCCTTTTCCACATATTTGGAGTTGTATTTCACCTTTGAGGACTTTGGGGTGAGAACACTTTGCTCGAGGCATTTTTATGTCTTTGAAGGAAAAATATTTGCATGAAAAGATGCCATGTGGCATTGTTGACATGGTTAAAAGCTCAAATGAATAACAAATCAATGTTTCACAATGATCTCATGAAATAAAAGGATGACAAGAGGCAACATGAACCTATTTTATTCACTCGAAAAGAAACCTCAAGGAGGATTCTAGGGCCTTCTAAAAAGAAATATTGTTTTATGAATTAGAGTTTGATTTGAAGAATATAAAAAGAACAGAGGTTCATTTGCTAATGGAGTGGTTGGAAGAGTGGGAGTTTGTTAAGTTATGGTATGTTCTATGCTTATAACAGTTTACTTCTTTTTCTTATTATATTCCACCAATTAGCAATCACATGTATATAAAGTAAAGTGCAGATAGAACATTAAACGATCGACAGAAAACAAGCCAAGACAAGAGACACAAGATGTGGCGGCTAGCCAGGGACAAACCCCACAATGTGTGGGGAAACCCTTTGATCAAATCTTCTTTTATCTTCAATAATTCAGCAGAGAGAAATAGTACAATAAATCTGATTCATATCAGCAGTAGCAAACCCTAAATAGCATCAGTATTACCGGCTTTATTATCAAACTAGGGCAGACGATATCTCACAAACCGACCGTCGGATTGACTTCATTCCACCACCAAAAGTTTCGACTTCCAGAGGAGGTTCAGATGAACCTACAGCGCAGTTCCAAAGAGGAGATCTTCTAGGCCACGCAAGTCAATCTTTACTTCTGCAGTTGCAGCTTCAGTTTCAGCAGTTTCCGGCTTCAAACTAGGGCAGACGATATCTCACAAACCGACCGTCGGATTGACTTCATTCCACCACCAAAAGTTTCGACTTCCAGAGGAGGTTCAGATGAACCTACAGCGCAGTTCCAAAGAGGAGATCTTCTAGGCCACGCAAGTCAATCTTTACTTCTGCAGTTGCAGCTTCAGTTTCAGCAGTTTCCGGCTT
>APFE030169439.1:93239-176108 GCA_000404065.3 Pinus taeda
TTCAATATATGCTTGGAGGTCAGGAAGTTGTCACTAAGGGGGGATAGGCTCTAGTGCCTCCTTCCTTCTCCTATTGTGTCATATTTGTAAATCCTTCAATCCTATCCCAAGTTGTTCTTAAGGGGGGATTTTAGGATATTCCGACCATAGGAATAGTTAAGTTCAACTTGGTATAGTATAGAGTTAGGTTAGAGTTAGGTAAAGTGTGTTTCTTTACCGTTGTACATTTTGTAAACTTACAATCCGACGGTCACGATATGTAGTGATCCGACGGTTCATTCTCTCCTCGGTATTACCGACACTTGATCCGTGGCTTGACACCCGATTGGTCCATGAATTCTATTTAAAGCGCATGGAGGGTCATTTGTAGGTTAACCGTGCATGAGAGAAGCTTATGTAAATTTTCATTCTTTTATTATTAAATTGTCTGTAGTGGCCACGTTGGCTCAGGCCGTGGACTGTTTCCCTCTTTGAGGGTTTTAACCACGTCAAAAATACTGGTGTATTGATTTGAGATCTGGTTGTGAGCGGTGTCCTTTTGGTGTTCTTTCTGAGGAACTTACCCTGTAAATTCCTACATAATCAACATATATAATGCTAGAAATCTTGATACCATTTAGGCTAACTACCAAGGTATCAACCCATCAAGGGATCTAGGTACCATCTAGGCTACCTGCCCAAGTACCAACCCAATTGGGATCTAGGTACCATCTAAGCTACCTGCCAAGGTACCAACCCAACAGGGATCCAAGTGTCATCTAAGCTACCTACCAAGACACCAACTCAAGAGGGATTTCGGTGTCATCTATGCTAACTACCAAGACACCAATTCAACACGCATCCAGGTGTCATCTAGGCTACCTGCCAAGACACCAACTCAACATGGATCTAGGTGTCATCTAGGCTACATTCGAAGACACCAACTCAACAGGGATCCAGGTGTCATCTAGGCTACGTGCCAAGACACCAACCCTAACTAAGATCTAGGTATCGTCTAGGTTACCTACCAAGATACCAACCCTAATTACCATCATATTGGATAATTAGCCTAAGGTACAACAACTCATTATCATCATCTAGTTGGCGCCTCAATCTTATGGTATCCAAATTAGTACAAATTTGTCACCACTAAGGTCAAACTTCAAGGAACATCTATCTTCAAGCAGTAACAGTATCATATGCTTACCCAATCCTTTGGTCCTCATTCTCTCCTCATGGTCTTTCCTAGATGTGTGGTTGTTAGTCCTAGCCTATTGCATGACACATGACAAAAGAGAATATCATATCTATGATCCTCTCTCCCTCTTAATTAGGGAAGTGATCCACCGTTCCTTCTCAATCAAGGAATAGATCCGAGCTCCCTATCAAGCATAAGGAGATCAAATACTCCTCAACTTGGGAGATACAACCACAAGCCCTTAGCTTGTCTCATCAATGCATCATCTATCAGTGCTTTTGTGGAGATCTTCAAATGTAGCTGCATTTCTTCATATCAGACAGGAGTTTTGACTTTCCTGAATATAGTCAAACCTCTTCCTTCGATCTAGGATAGGGTTTTGGCCATCGACTTTCCATATCACTTTCCTTCTTTTCCAACAATGACATAGTATTGAACCAATCAATGTATAGCTAGCCATAGCATCCTCTAATCTGGAAAGTGATCCTTCTTTGTGATCATCCGGTTATCCTTCTTGTTGCTACCTCTTTCTTGTCAACAAAGAGTAAACATCTTTTGCCATATCCTCCTTAGAGGATTTCCAAAGTTATCCACTTAATCCAAGTATGTCTTGAATCTTAAATTGAGTTCAAACCGAATCTAGTCGAAGATAAAATATCTCAACTGCCAAAGTGAATTTCTGCAACATCCTTCCAAGCAATCCAACCAGATAATTGAATCATTAATGATGGCCCTTCATCAAAAACGACTTCTTCTGCAACATCCTCTCGCATATAATATCAGAATTTATCTCCTTCTTGCTTTCTTCAAAAGATTATTTCAGATATTGATTATGTCATCATGCCAACACATAGAAGAGTTCAAGACATGTTAATATAATGCCTTCACGCACTGACCATAAGGAAGAGTTTTGTCTTTAATACCATGCTCATAGTATTAAGCATACCTTAGTAATCAACTTCTTTCTGCTAGATTAAAGACATTACATCTTCTCTCTAATACAGAGCTACCAGAAACACACATGCTTCTTTCTTCATGTAGCCACCTAGTCTTCTTCCTCAGAGTGAGCAGCTCCTTACCTCGTCATGTCCTTTCTTTTCTTGTTTTACCTGCAATCTTTAACAGCGAGTACAACCAAGCAAAATATACAAATACAAAGGCATGATGTCAATTATGAAAATATAGGGTTTCCATGATTAGGGTTTTGGTTATAAGCCTTCAATTTTTCATGATCCAACCCTTAATAGGGTTTTTACCACATACCCTAGATTCTTTCTGCAAACCATAGACATCATTATCCAAGAGAGAATAATTAGGGTTAGGGTTTTTTAGCTTAATCTAAATTCTTAAGAACTTCAAAAAAAATATGCAAAGGGTCGACTACAAAACCCTAGAATCTTTTATAACTATATCTATGCAGATCATTTCAATTGATCATCTCATAACATGGGATGCACATAAAAATTGTACATACCTTTGTGATATAACCATACCTTCATCTTTGCAACGATTTGTTCCTTCTTCACGCATCAACGCTTCTTTAACAAGTGTTTATTTTCAACACAGATGCCTTAGTTCATTGTCCTTCAAACTATAGATAATTTTACAAAGTCCTTTGTCACAATCCAAGAACTTGTTTTCCCTTGTGTTTTTCAAATTATTCTTTTCAAGTCAGCCTCACTAATGAAGTAAGTCCTTCCTTGTGTATGACTGCTACTAATATTTATAATGTGGAGATGAGCTTCAACAAGATCTTGATTTAAATGAGCTTCAAGGATGTGCTTCAGGTACTTCAGGTTCATGGTTTCTGCTATGTATGTTTGCTTCATTATAGAAACAATCAATTTTTGTTGTACTAGGGTTACTTCAAGCTTTATTAGATTTCTTTTTTGTTCTTGCAAGATGATCACTGTTATAGTTCATTGTCCAAAAGATTGCCTTACATCCACAAGCCACAGAGTACCATGCCACAGAGTGACGCCATAACCAATTCGATGTCTTAGATTTTGTTGGGCCACTGATGTGATGATATTATGCCATTGTGTCAACTTTGGATAATATAGAAAGGCGATGTTATCCACAGGCCACAGAGTAAAATATAGTGTGAATCACAAGTAGATCAAGCGTGCCATAGAGAATAATACGTGTCATAATACTTTAATTATTGCAAGTTAATAAATGAACCTCGGAGCATCTTCTGTATAAAATGTGAGCCACTAGATTACTATCATATGTGAGCTGTTTAGAAAAATTCAAGTCATGGTTTTATATGTATGTGACTCATAGAAGGTGTCGTCATAGAAGAGATAATGACATTGACAAGACCTCTCCATGGGCTTATTTTGATGGCTCGGCACAGCGTCATGGCTATGGCGGGGGTATCTTACTTCACATCACAAATAATCACTTTTATAAGATACAGATGGGACTAGGGGATGGGACAAATAATATTTCTAAACTCATTTCTCTTCGTCATTTATTATACTTTGCACTTGGGAAGGGATGTCGTCAATTACAGATTTTTGGTGACTCTAAACTAATCATAAACTGGTTTAATCATCAATCTGCATGTCACATACACACACTCCAGCATATTTTGGATGAGATTATGATGCTAAAAACACATTTTGATTATATCTCTTGTCATCATATATATAGGGAATGCAATCAAATTTCTGACCAAATATCCAAGGAAGCCTCACACCAGCCACGGGGGCTCTGGTTGATTCAGGAACAGTCAGATCAGGACTTCTACAGCTATTACCATCGGCCAAATGAGGGTCAGCAGCAGAATGGGGCCATCAGGCCCTGATTTTATTGTCTTTGTCTAAATTTTTTATGTTTTCAATCTTTTTTGCTCTGTACATTCATGTTTACTTTTACAGAACATATCATATGCAATTATTAACAGTCTCCCAACCTTGGGATAGATATATTTTTTGATAGAACATCACAGACAGTGGCATGACCACACATATAGCATATGCTTCTAGCATCCACAGCATGTAATTTTCAACAATTAATTTTTCCTTGGGGAAAAAAGAAGCGATAATGACGCATTGTTGATATTAAACATGTGTGAGCCCAGGAATGTGGAATACAAGCTTTCATAACGAATGTAGATGCCAAATTTTAAAACATTCCATAGAATATACACAAGCTCAGAAGACTCATTGTGAGCCACGGTGTGTTACAAAGATCGAGCCACTTTATAATGCAATGATGTCATTGTCAAGATCTTTGTCAGTCACTGTATAGTATATGCTAGCCATTTCTGAGCTACTATTATATATGTCCACATCACTATATGTAAATAATGCCACTGTCCCTGTATATAAACGATATCAATGAACCATATCACAGATCGATGTGGGTCAATGAATATGATCACGTCACTGGAATGCAATACTATCTCAGAGGAATATGAGCCATCCACAGAACTATGTAGAACGATGTTACTGTACGCAAATATATCCATAGTGAATTACACAGGTATGAATTACTGATTTAAAGAGAGAATGCGACTCATAATAGATGTTGGCCATCAATAACGAGCCATAGATCCGATCCCTTTTAAATGTGAGTTATTTCAAATTCAAACTATCAGAGGTTTCGAGCATTAGAGCCATCATCAAGCCACATAAATGACCAATCGGGATGAGCTATAAGTGATATATGAACCATAGAATACATTGTAATCTTGTCGAGTCAACTACCATTTTTATAACTTTGCATCACATCTCAGAGAAAGTAATTCAGATTGCAATCAAATCTTTTATTATGTGTACCACCACAGGAATAACTAGCCATTATAAGCGAGTCTGAACCTTGTAACTGTCATACTTTTGGGGGATAATACACATCATTGTTATAACTGTAGAGTCAAGGGGATCTGAATCAGGGATAATTCACATTATAATTGTGCCAAGAATTCGTATTACTGCCAGAGGATCAACAAATTGCCTTAGAGATATATCAACAGAAGTGATCTTCAAGCCTCTTTTTCAAACCTAGCTCTGATCCCATGTTGAGAAATCGGGAGGCTTACAGTTTTCATTAGATTTCTCTTTTCTTTAGTGATTGCTTGTGAATTATGTTAGCTTCTTATCTATTTATTTTGTCTTCTTTCATCAAACAGTTACCAAAATATAAACATGAAGATCACAGAAACAAGAAGAACACAAGATATAGGCTCCAAGCCAGGGAAAAACCCTCCAAAGGGAAAACCCAAAAAAATCTCTTCTTATAGAATCAAATCAGATGAGATATCCAAGACCCTTCCACCCTCTAGAAGCCAAGTCAAACCCTCCTTCAATTCAGATTTCGGCCCTCCTCTTTTTCTGTGAAATTTCAGATAAGATACTCCAAAATTGGATGTCAAAATGAGCTCCAACTTTCTTCTATATATACTTGTCCATAGGGGTGTGAACAGTCATGTCCCTTGGGGCAGAACCTACATGACAGGCAGGGCCAACTTGACTTCTAGAGAGATTTTTTCTCAAAATAGATAATTAAAAATTATTTTTCCTTTTTCTTTACAATAGGTCCAAATAGGACTTTGACTCTTTGACTCAAGAAAACCTAGAAGCATGAAGAACATGCTTGACCTAGAAAAATAATTTGACTTGAGCACGAAACCCATGCTTATAAAATAATAATCCTTTTTCTTCTTTTGTTTTTTAGATAAAATATATAATAGTACAATTATGAAGACCGAAACTAGTCACATCTTTCAACATTTTGAGCCTCTGGTTTTTTTATGAGACTCTATGAGTCTGGTGTAGATTGGTTTTGTACAACTCAAGGACTCTTTGATTTAATGAAGGGCACCATTGGAGTTCATCAAGGATGCATCCTCTCCCTAACTTTATTTGGAGTATACATTGATGACCTAGAGTACATTAGGAAGAACACACACATGGATGGTGGTTGCCCTAGCATCATATTTTGATTGCATTACATTTATTTGTATATGGCAAGGATCTCCTAGCATCCTCCTCCAAGGGTCTTCAAAAGCAACTTAACTCCTTGCCAATTTTTGTGACTAGAGATAGATACCAATGAGTCTTAGCAAAACAAAGGTTATTAGTTTTAACACCTATTAGAGCACTCTTTACGTGTTTCACTTTCTCTTAGAAGAGCAAGGGAGGTGCAAATTGATAGAACATATTCTTACTTGCAGTCCAATTTACTGGTCCTAGATTCAACTTGTTGCATGCCTCCCAATCCGAGATCAACAAGTGGCATGCACCCGTTTCTATACTTGAGCATCAGTTTTTCCTAATGCATTTCTGAGACACCCTCAAAGATGCACATGCTTAGAACAATTATTAAAGTCATTGTTCGCTAAGGCTTTGAGGCTTTGGAGACCTATTTTATAACTTATCAAATGGGCACAACTGAAGAGACCCCAATCCATCATGTTGCAATGATTGATCTATTGCAAAGCCTCATGTCATTATCCAAGACAAGTTTCAAAGTCATTCATTGAGCCTAACAGCATGGCTTGATACCTTTCTTCATAGGACCTACACTTTGGGAAACTCAGTGGCTAGATAGATCATAGGAGAGGTATCTG
This sequence comes from Pinus taeda, assembly GCA_000404065.3. Lineage (NCBI taxonomy): Eukaryota > Viridiplantae > Streptophyta > Pinopsida > Pinales > Pinaceae > Pinus > Pinus taeda. Next base: position 99,995 of record APFE030169439.1, read on the forward strand.
TAATTGGCCTTTCATTTCTTGGAGGAGATTGTGTCCATGGCTCCCAAGACAAAGACAATGTTGGTTTTCATAGGCATCTTCACTTCTTCAGTCTGTCAATGTCTTTATTGAGTCTTTACTCCTTTCTAATATGTTATGCAAGCCCCTAGCCATCTTTCCTAGCCTCTAGGCCCTAAGATGCACTTCTACTCTAAACATTTTTGTAGTTGATGAAAGGCCTCATTGTTCAACCCAACTACATTTCATGTTGCTAATCACACAACCCCAAGATCACCCTAAGTCAATTAAGGGTCTACTTCCAGAATTTGCCTATTTAGTCAAATCACCACATCCCACAAATGGACAGAGTGTGTCACCTTTGTCTTTAGGAGGTTCACACAAAAGAGCACTTCATTTTCAAATGTCCCTTTTATTATGAGATCTAGAAAGATTTCATTATTTATACAAAATAAAGTTAAAATTACTAATGCCCCACTATTTTTTCTTTCAAAATTAATACTTCCATCTACATCCGTGGGCTTTTGTTCAGTAACAAACCCCAAAGGTTTTGAAGGACAAAATTCTTATCCATGAGGATTGTCCAGGAAGCATAACTTTTCCATTTTATTTTTAGTGAATATAACAGTATATAATTATGTGAACTCAACATCTTCTCAGACTAGAACAGACTTTAATTACAGAACACTTTTCCTTTTATGTTTACTCCTGCTATGGAAAAATAAATTTTTACAACATCCCTGTGAGGTTTACGTCAAACCTTTCAAGTTTCAACTTTCATCTGCTTGTCTTGGACTAGACAAACAATTGCAATCTCACCATGTCCAATCCACATGTATGACACGTCTCTCTGCATCAAATTATGAGTTCTCTTTTTGGATTTAAATTTAAACTATATATATATATATATATATATATATATATATATATATATATATATATATATATATTATATATATATGCTTTACTTATGACATCTTCTGTCCTGCTAAGGTATAATTTTGTTTCTATTAGAACACACACAAAACATCTATTTCTCTCAACCGCAGAACATCTGTGATTAGAAACCTATTCTTCAAACATTAATGGATCTACTCCACTTCTGCAAAACGTCAAGATTTTTTGTGCTCTGCGTACAAGGATCATACAGCTGCCATATGTTGCAATCATTTATACCTCCTCTTTCCTCATATTGTTTGCCCACATTTTCTTTGTTCCTGCAAAAAAAATGCTCATGTTTTAATCAGGTCTGCTTCTCTGCAAATTCTTCAAACGTCCATGTCAGTCTCTCTATTTTTTGAATTTTCTACTTGCTACCTGTATCTATCTTCTGTCATGAAGCCACAAGGTTTGTCTCAGTTAGATTTTCTCAAACAAACAAACAGTAGGAAAGATGTATCCTTCACACTGCAAATAATCACGGTGTGACTGTTCTGATGGCCCCTTGCAGACTTCATGTCTCACCCTCACAGATTCACATCCAGTAACAATGATAGAGTAACATGTTTTCTTTGCAACAATGTCAAGCATGTGTCCCAGCTAAAAATTTTGCCAGGCCAGTCCCACCAATGTGAATTTCACCATATTAAATTTTTTCTCACAACCAATTTCAAACTTTTAATACTTCAAATTTATTAATGTCAGACCCTAATAAATCTAAAAGTCCCTTAGTTGCATTCACTTCACACTTTTATATCTTGTCATCTTTCTCTTGACACAGGATTTCACCTCACAGCATCATGCAATTTACTATCCATATCCAGGATCCTCAATCTTCAACTTTGATCTTGCAATCAATCCCAGTCTTCTAAATCTCTTTTTGATATAATAAAATGTTAAGCAAAGAGATTAAAGCAAACGAGAAACCTCAGGAATATAATCTTATCAAGGAAGATGACTTTAAGTACACTGCTTGGGAAATAATTGTGTATCTCCCAAAAATACAGGATCACGTCTTAACCCATAATTAAATCATGATTTATTTACTACTATAAAGTTCAGATTAGCTTTATCAACACTATAACTGTATAACACTAAGTCTATCCCCGTTGATATAACTGTATAACACTAAGTCTATCCCCAAACTTAATATTGACCATTATTCGATCAGGGTACAGATAGCATAAAAGAGCTAGTAGAACTATGAGGAAAGGAGTTGTGTATCAATGTGGAAGTGATGCAAAAGCAACAGCAATAGGAGTAGCAATATGCTAGTAGAACGAGACAGAATGGATGGGGGCGTCAATGTGGAGGTGAAGCAATAGTAATAGGGGAAGTAATGCATTAAATAGTATAAGTTGAAGTAGGTTTCTCTCTCTCCACCCTCATATTTTTTTCTTGGATTTATACCCTGTTTCGCAGATGCATCATCTGTTGTAAGCAGACAGTTCCACAGCCCATTATTCAGGCAGAGTTTGGTGTCCAACCATTTTGCCTTGAGATCATTTTCCAGCTGGTCTCTTTCTTTCATAGAGTCCAACTTTTCAGAGACTGCCACTGGGAGAGAGAGGTACCCCTATCTTGCTCTCTTTGCTCATAAGAGGCACTGACCTCGAATCCCCCCCCAGGACATGCTCAAGGTTGGTTCTCAAGCATCTTGGCTTCTCCAATCGCTATCTCCCCTCAGCGCCTTCTCCCATGAAGATTCTCCCTTGATGCACCAAGCTATCTCTTGCCAACTTACTACGCACTGAATCGGGCCAACAGAAAGGATATCCATAGATTGTACGTTCAAGTCACTTGGACTTCACCTTTGACGAGCTTGTGCTCAAAGATGTCGTTCTACCTAGAGCACTCTTTTGAGCTGCAAGATGGCATCATAGTTTGATCACCATACACATGCAAACATTGGATGCACTCACTCGAGATCCACTGGGATAGCTCCAAGTTGATTCTCATTGACTCTGAAAAGAGATAGATAGACCACCATATACCATGGTTGGCTATGTTGGAGAATCTAGGGCAAAATAGTGTTGTGATGATTCTCTGAGACTTGATAACAATTTGTGAAGTCTTTTTACTTTTTCTTAGTTAGCTTATACTTCTTCTTATTATTAGTACATATGTGTGTGCTTCATCAAACTACTACCAAAACAAAATAACAAGAACACAAATTTGGCTCTCTGCCAGGGACAAACCCTCTCCACTCTTAAGAGGGAAACCCCTTGTAACTTTTCTCTAATTGAAGCTTCTTATTTGAACCACTGCCAAACCCTAGACCCTTGACTAAGATATCCTCCAAGCATGAGTCAAATCCTTCCTCTTTGTGCACTGTTACTTCCAGCACATCTTCCAGCGCTTCTTCCAGCGCTTTGTCTTCCACTACTTTTGTCTTCCAGGTTAGTAAACCCTAGAATATTAGGGCTCCTCTTTTTCACTATGAGGAGGTCCTTCTTTGCTTATCTTGGAGACCTTACATCCAAATGATACCCTTCAAAGTGTTGCCTTTAACAGTCCTTCTATTCTCGTTGGCTCTACCTCCTTTACCCACTGATGAGAGAGGCCTTGTAGGACTAATTTGTACCCAAAAATTGTAATATATAATGACCTGCACCTTACTGTAGTTGTAGCCGCAGGCAGCCCTTACTTCTTCGCATGTGTGACTGTGTGTATGCCCTAAAGACAGTCTATTATTCTTTGTTGTTTCACCTTCTTTCTTCGTTGCCCTTTTAGCCCTCTTTCTCACCTTTTCTTCATCCTACTTTGTCCTCCTTGCTTGCGGATTTCAGAGATATGATTGTGTGTCCAAATGAGGAGTGGAAAACCTCTATTTAAAGAGGGTTTGTCCCTACTCCTTGAAGCCGATATGGCTGTCCCTAAAGTCGACTTGCAATTGCATTATATTTCAACATTTATTCATCATTTTAGCTGCTTGTAGACTTCATTGGTGCTAGGAGAGGATTTGACCATGCTTGGAGTTATTTCCTTGACCTTGTATGATGACTTACATGATGTAACATGCCCTCAAAGGGTCTTTTCATAATTACATTTTGAATTTGACTCTCTAGAAGCACTTCAAAATGTGCTTAACCTATTTTCAATGAGCAAGAAACTCATTAACAAATAATGCAAAAATTATTTCTCTTTTCTTGAGTAAGTAAAAATATCAAAATTATGTTTATGAAGACCGAACCTAGTTACATTTTCTCCAACACTCCCTCTTAACAAGGGAGGTATTCATACAACATTACAAGGTGTTTGGCAATTTTCAATCTTGAAGAATTCACATAAGAGAAACCGGATTAGCAACCCATCTATTATAGCATCATATTCATCATCATTGTCATAGTGCAAGGTCTTCACTAAAAGCTCCATCTCTTTACGAGACCATGATCTACAATGCTGGCGAGACCAATGATTTATAGACACCTTCATCATTGTCTCTCAAGTTACATACCCACTCGGTGTTCTCCGAGTATGACCTTCTAGGACTATTCTTATCTTGGGTTCCCAACCCTCAAGGAATATTGGTCCTCTTGCCTACTCTTGTCTTGGATGCCCTACTCATCCTCAAAGAGTATCGGATGCCAGATGATTACCTAATCCTCCCATTCTTTCTTCCCAAGTGAAGACAAGAATATTGTGTCTATCTTGTGTCTACATTTCCATTCATAGTCTTCATCTAGACTTACGGATGTTAGCCTGCATGACCCATGACATGGAAAACACAATAGTCACTCCTTTGTAATCAGGGTTGATTCAAAACTTCCTCTTGATCAGGGACTTGTCAGAGCTCCCTCTTAATTGGGGACTCTTTCCTTCATCAACAGCTTCTTCTTCGTGGGTCCTTTAGTTGCATGATCTCCTTCCTTTCTTGAATTCATGAAGTCTTCGATTGAACTTCTTCTCGGTAGGGCACCATCCTTTCATCACTTTCCTTCTTGGATAGTCATGTCATTGCTTCGTGGAAAGTGACTATCAAGTTCTTCTAGTCATCTTGGCTACTCCTTTGTCATCTTGTCCATGCTTAGAAATGCTCTTCTCTTGGATGCTCCATCATACTTGCTAGGTTATATGCTTTGACCTGGTAGCCCATCATGACTTCATCCTGATATTGCTTCAACATTGTTTTTCCTTTTGTTCGATGGCTTCTTCATCAAGACATCTTCATAGGGTAGAATCAGTTATTTGCACCTTTTATATCTTCAAGGCCTTCATAGGTGTCAAGGGTCCTTTCTTCCTTCCTTATTTCGGGAGATATCTTTCAAGGCATTTTGTCAGATAGTGATTCTCCATGATCATCGTGTTCTTCACATGTTTGATCTCTTTCTTCATTTGCTTCTTCTCAGACAGATCGGTCAACCACCTAATGCTTCTTGTGGAAGCATTCCATCATCCCTTGCCTTCTGGACTTGACAACATTTCTTCTTGCTTCTTCGTTAACGATCTTATGCTCCTTATGTGAGCATGTTCTTGGTGAAAGAGGTCCTTTCATGCTTGATCATGTTATAGAACTATACCCATGACTCAATAATATACAAATGACGACATGACTTAAACTTCGATGCATACATACCTCGTCTTGATGCTCCTTGATCATTCTTTGGTGTAGCCCTTCTTGCTTCATCTTAGCCTACCTACATCTCATCCCTTTTTCTTAAATCCCATGAGTGGGATTCCCAATGAGACATCTACCTTGGTTCCCAAACCTTCTCTTGATGATTCCATCATAAGATCTTAAAGATCCTCGCCTTGCAAATGTTTCCTACCTTTGATGATTTAGGTCTTCTAAGATTCTTGCCATGATCAAGTTTTCTTCCATCATATATGAGGTCCTATTCTAGGTATGTTCCTTCTACATGAATATTTTTGAGCTATATTTGCCATGCTCCTATATTCTAGAAGATATTTCTACTTATGCATTTATGTTCTTCTCATAAATGCTACATCTACATGAGTGTCTAGAACTCCATGTACATCATGCTGCTAGATTCTAGAGGGTAATTCTAGCAATTTAATTTATCCCTACATGCTCCTATTCTACTCAAAACTTTGAAAGAAGTCTAGAAGGAAAGAGTTTGAACTAGTCATAGTAGAGATCAGGAGGAGCTTCCTTATTTTCCTTATTTCCTTCCTCTTCCACCTCTTGAGTTATATGAGCTTCTTCTCTCTTTCTCTTGTTGTTGTTGTCTTTCTTAAGCTTGGGACAATTCCTTTCGTAGTGTCCATATTCTTGGCATCCAAAACATTGGATCTTGGACATGTCTCTGTTGTTTGTTCTTCGTGGACCAAACTCGCCAAATTTACCCTTTCTTTTGGCCACGGTAGCAAATGCTTGCTCCTTTGATCCCACATCTTCTTTCGCCTTAAGTCTAGTCTCCTCTTTTCTGCATAGAGATCACATATCACTGAAAGTGGTTGCTTCCTTCTTGGCATAAATTCTTGATGTGAAGCTTCCCCACTCCTCGGGTAGAGCATTGAGTAAAACAATTGTCATCACTCTATCAAACATGACTTCCCCAGCCTCTTAAATTTGATCTCTCATCTCAGATATTTTCATGAAGTAGGGAGTTATTCCTTCCTTTGTTATCTTCATCTTGTATAATTCATTCCTCAGAGATAATACTTCTCCGATGGTGGATACCACGAATAGCTCTACTAGCTTATGATAAATTTCTTTTGATGTCTCAAACTTGGAGACATAGGGAATGAGAGAGTCCTTGATTGATTCTATCAGAATCCTTTAAGCTCTTGTCTCATCCTTATTATACTTGGCTAAGGCTTCAGTCTGTTCCTTAGCAGGGACAGTGACGTTCCCCTTGACATATTCTAGGAGCTCATTCTCCTTGAGAAGTAGATCAGGCCTCTTCTTCCATGCAAGAAAGTTATTGGTGCCTACTAATTTATTACTTTCCTTGCAATAAGACATTGATGTATATTCAGAAGTGGACATGTACTTACTTGATAGATTTTGAGATTTGATGGATTTGCTTCCTCCTTGAAAGCTTGATGGCTTGTCTTTCCTGGATCTTGATGTCCTTCAAATTGTGTTCTCCAAGTGGACTTACTTGGTGATGAGGTGTGCTTGAGGACTTGTAGCTTGATGTAGATCTGCTTCCTCTTTTATATAAGGCTCTCTTTGTATCCCTCCTTGATGGATGATGGATTGTAGACCCTTCTTGTCCTTGAAGTGATTGAGACTTCTAGGCTTGATGCTTCAACTTTGTAGATGCTTGAGTGTTCTTGAGTTGTCCTTTCCTTGATGTGTAACCTCCCTCTGATACCATGTTAGAGAATATAGGGCAAAATAGTGTTGTGATGATTCTCTGAGACTTGATAACAATTTGTGAAGTCTTTTTACTTTTTCTTAGTTAGCTTATACTTCATCTTATTATTAGTACATATGTGTGTGCTTCGTCAAACTGCTACCAAAACAAAATAACAAGAACACAAATATGGCTCTCTGCGAGGGACAAACCCTCTCCACTCTTGAGAGGGAAGCCCTTTGTAAGTTTTCTCTTATTGAAGCTTCTTATTTGAACAATTGCCAAAACCTAGACCCTTGACTAGGATGTCCTCCAAGCATGAGTCAAATCCTTCCTCTTCCGACATTGTCACTTCCGGCACATCTTCCGGCACTATCACTTCCAACACATCTTACGGCACTTTGTCTTCCAGTTCTTTTGTCTTCTAGGTTGGTAAACCCTAGAATATTAGGGCTCCTCTTTTTCGCTATAAGGAACCTTCTTTACTTATCTTGGAGACCTTGTAGACCTTTCTCTACATCCAAATGATACCCTTCAAAGTGATTCCTTTAAACTGTTTTCAATTTATAACAACTTACCTCTGAAATCCTCGCATGTGTGGGCAGCAACAACCCTAGAACAATCCTTCTATTCTCGCTGGCTCTACCTCCTTTTCTCACTGATGAGAGAGGCCTTGTAGGCCTAATTTGAATCGAAAATTGTGAGATATAATGACCTGCACCTTACTTTAGTTGTAGCCGCAGGCAACCCTTACTTCTTTGCACGTGTGACTGTGTGTATGCCCTAAAGACAGTCTTTCCTTCTTCGTTGTTTCACATTCTTTCTTCGCTTCCCTTGCAACCCTCTTTCTCACCTTTTCTTCGTCTTACTTTGTCCTCCTTGCTTGCAAATTTCAGACATATGATTGTGTCCAAATGAGGAGTGCACAACCTCTATTTATAGAGGTTTGTCCCTCCTCCTTGAAGCTGAAATGGCTATCCCTAAAGCCAACTTGCAGTTGCATTATATTTCAACATTTATTCATCGTTTTTGTTGCTTGTAGACTTTGTTGGCACTAGGAGAGGATTTGACCATGCTTGGAGTTATTTCCTTGACCTCGTATGATGACTTACATGATGTAACATGCCTTCAAAGGGTCTTTTCATAATTACATTTCGACTTTGACTCTCTAGAAGCACTTCAAAATGTGCTTACCCTATTTTCAATGAGCAAGAAACTCATTGACAAATAATACAAAAATAATTTATCTTTTCTTGAATAAGTACAAATATCAAAATTACGTTTATGAATGACCGAACCTAGTTACATTTTCTCCAACACTTTGTCTTAACTAAGGAGGTATTCATACAACATTACAAGGTGTTTGGCAATTTTCAATCTTGAAGAATTCACATAAGAGAAACCGGATTAGCAACCCATCTGTTATAGCATCATATTCATCATCATTGTCATAGTGCAAGGTCTTCACTAACAGCTCCATCTCTTTACGAGACCATGATCGACAATGCTGGCGAGACCAATGATTTATAGACACCTTCATCATTGTCTCTCAAGGTACATACCCACCTAGGTGTTCTCCGAGTATGACCTTCTAGGACTCTTCTTATCTTGGGTTCCCAGCCCTCAAAGAATATCAGTCCTCTTGCCTACTCTTGTCTTGGATGCCCTACTCATCCTCAAAGAGTATCAGATGCCAGATGATTACCGAATCCTCCCATTCTTTCTTCCCAAGTGAAGACAAGAATGTTGTGTCTATCTTGTGTCTACATTTCCATTCATGGCCTTCATCTAGACTTACGGATGTTACTCCTGCATGACCCATGACATGGAAACCACAATAGTCACTCCTTTGTAATCAGGGGTGATTCAAAACTTCCTCTTGATCAGGGACTTGTCATAGCGCCCTCTCAACTAGGGACTCTTTCCTTCATCCACAGCTTCTTCTTCGTCGGTCCTTCAACTGCATGATCTCCTTCCTTTCCTGATGTCAAGAAGTCTTCTATCGAACTTCTTCTTGGTAGAGCACCATCCATTCATCAATTTCCTTCTTGGATAGTCATGTCATTGCTTCATGGAAACTGACTATCAGGTTCTTCCAGTCATCTTGGCTACTCCTTTGTCATCTTGTCCATGCTTAGAAATGCTTTCCTCTTGGATGCTCCATCATACTTGCTGGGTTATATGCTTTGACTTGGTAGCCCATCATGACTTCATCTTGATATTGCTTCAACATTGTTTTTCCTTTTGTTGGATGGCTTCTTCATCACAACATCTTCATAGAGTAGAATCAATTATCTGCACCTTTTATATCTTCAAGGCCTTCACAGGTGTCAAGGGTCCTTTCTTCCTGCCTTATTTCGGGAGATATCTTTCAAGGCAATTTGTCAGAGAGTGATTCTGAGTGACCATCATGTTCTTCACATGTTTGATCTCTTTCTTCATTTGCTTCTTCTCAGATAGATCGGTCAACCACCTAATGCTTCTTGTGGAAGCATTCCTTCATCCCTTGCTTTTTGGACTTGTCAGCATTTCTTCTTGCTTCTTAGTCAGCAATCTTATGCTCCTTATGTGAGCATGTTCTTTTGTTGACCTTCATTGCATTGTGGTACATGCCTTCGAGCATGTTCTTGGTGAAAGAGATCCTTTCATAATTGATCATGTTATAGAACTATACCCATGACTCCATAATATACAAATGACGACACGACCTAAACTTTGATGCATACATACCTCATCATGATCCTCCTTGATCATTTTTTGGTGTAGCCCTTCTTGCTTCATCTTAGCCTACCTACATATCATCCCTTTTTCTTAAATCCCATGAGTGGGATTCCCAATGAGTCATCTGCCTCGGTTCACGAACCTTCTCTTGAAGAGTCCATCATAGGATCTTAATGATCCTCGCCTTGCAAATGTTTCCTACCTTTGATGATTTAGGTCTTCTAAGATTCTTGCCATGATCAAGTTTTCTTCCATCATATATGACGTCCTATTCTAGGTATGCTCCTTCTACATGAATATTTTTGAGCGATATTTGCCATGCTCCTATATTCTAGAAGATATTTCCACTTATGCGTTTTTGTTCTTCTCATAAATGCTACATCTGCATGAGTGTCTAGAACTCCATGCACATCATGTTGCTAGATTCTAGAGGGTAATTCTAGCCATGTAATTTAATTTATCCCTACATGCTCCTATTCTACTCAAAACTTTGAATGAAGTCTAGAAGGAAAGAGTTTGACCTAGTCATAGTAGAGATCCAGAGGATCTTCCTTATTTTCCCTTTTTCCTTCCTCTTCCACCTCTTGAGTTATATGAGCTTCTTCTCTCTTTCTCTTGTTGTTGTTGTCTTTCTTAAGCTCGGGACAATTCCTTTTGTAGTGTCCATATTCTTGGCATCCAAAACATTGGATCTTGGACATGTCTTTGTTGTTTGTTCTTCGTGGACCAAACTCGCCAAATTTACCCTTTCTTTTGGCCATGGTAGCAAATGATTGCTCCTTTGATCCCACATCTTCTTTCCCCTTAAGTCTAGTCTCCTATGTTCTGCATAAAGACCACATATCACTGAGAGTGGTTGCTTCCTTCTCGGCATAAATGATAGATGTGAAGTTTCCCCACTCCTCAAGTAGAGCATTGAGTACAATAGTTGCCATCTCTCTGTCAGACATGACTTCCCCAAGCTCTTGAAGTTGATCTCTCATCTAAGAGATTTTCATGAAGTAGGGAGCTATTCCTTCCTTTGTTATCTTCATCTTGTATAATTCATTTCTCAAAGATAATACTTCTCCGATGGTGGATACCACGAATAGCTCTACTAGCTTATGATAAATTTCTTTTGATGTCTCAAACTTGGAGACATAGGGAATGAGACAGTAATTGATTGATTCTCTCAGAATCCTTTGAGCTCTTGCCTCATCCTTATTATACATGGCTAAGGCTTGAGTTTGTTCCTTAACAAGGAAAATGATGTTACCCTTGACATATTCTTGGAGCTCATTCTCCTTGAGAAGTAGATCAGCCCTCTTCTTCAATGCAAGAAAGTTATCGGTGCCTACCAAGTTATTACTTTCCTTGCAAAAAGACATTGATGTATATTCAGAAGGGGACATGTACTTACTTGATAGATTTTGAGATTTGATGGATTTGCTTCCTTCTTGAAAGCTTGATGGCTTGTCTTTCCTGGATCTTGATGTCCTTCAAGTTGTGTTCTCCAAGTGGACTTACTTGGTGATGAGGTGTGCTTGAGCACTTGTAGCTTGATGTAGATCTACTTCTTCTTTTATATAAGGCTCTCTTTGTATCCCTCCTTGATGGATGATGGATTGTAGACCCTTCTTGTCCTTGAATTGGTTGAGACTTCTAGGCTTGATGCTTCAACTTTGTAGATGCTTGAGTGTTCTTGAGTTGCCCTTTCCTTGATGTGTAACCTCCCTATGATACCATGTTAGAGAGTCTAAGGCAAAATAGTGTTGTGATGATTCTCTGAGACTTGATAACAATTTGTGAAGTCTTTTTCCTTTTTCTTAATTAGCTTATACTTCTTCTTCTTATTATTAGTAACTATGTGTGTGCTTCATCAAACTGCTACCAAAACAAAATAACAAGAACACAAACTTGGCTCTCTGACAGGGACAAACCCTCTCCACTCTTGAGAGGGGAACCCTTTGTAATTTTTCTCTTATTGAAGCTTCTTATTTGAACAGCTGCCAAACCCTAGATCCTTGACTACGATGTCCTCCAAACATGACTCAAATCCTTCCTCTTTCTGCACTGTCTCTTCCAGCACATCTTCTGGCTCTTCTTCCAGCACTTTGTCTTCCAGTTCTTTTGTCTTCTAGGTTAGTAAATCCTAGAATATTAGGGCTCCTCTTTTTCATTATAAGGAGGACCTTGTTTGCTTATCTTGGAGACCTTGTAGACCTTTCTCTACATCCAAATGATACCCTTCAAAGTGTTGCCTTTAAACTGTTGTCAATCTATAACAACTTACCTCTGAAATCCTCGCATCAAGAACCCTAGAACAGTCCTTCTATTCTCGTCGGCTCTACCTCCTTTTCTCACTGATGAGAGAGGCCTTGTAGGCCTAATTTGTACCCGAAAATTGTGAGATATAATGACCTGCACCTTACTGTAGTTGTAGTCGTAGGCAGCCCTTACTTGTTCGCACGTGTGACTGTGTGTATGCCCTAAAGACAGTCTTTTCTTCTTCGTTGTTTCACCTTCTTTCTTCGTTGCCCTTGTAGCCCTCTTTCTCACCTTTTCTTTGTCTTATTTGTCCTCCTTGGTTGCAGATTTCAGAGATATGATTGTGTATCCAAATGAGGAGTGGACAGAGTCTATTTATAGAGGTTTGTCCCTCCTCCTTGAAGCCGACATGGCTGTCCCTAAAGCCGACTTGCAGTTACATTATATTTCAACATTTATTCATTGTTTTTGTTGCTTGTAGACTTCGTTGGTGCTAGGAGAGTATTTGACCATGCTTGGAGTTATTTCCTTGACCTTGTATGATGACTTACATGATGTAACATGCCCTCAAAGGGTCTTTTCATAATTACATTTTGACTTTGACTCTCTAGAAGCACTTCAAAATGTGCTTAACCTATTTTCAATCAGCCAGAAACTCATTGACAAATAATACAAAAATAATTTCTCTTTTCTTGAATAAGTACAAATATAAAATTTACGTTTATGAAGACCGAACCTAGTTACATTTTCTCCAACACTCCCTCTTAACTAGGGAGGTATTCATACAACATTACAAGGTGTTTGGCAATTTTCAATCTTGAAGAATTCACATAAGAGAAACCAGATTAGCAATCCATCTGTTATAGCATCATATTCATCAGCACTTTCATAGTGCAAGGCCTTGACTAAGAGCTCCATCTCTTTACGAGACCATGAGCTACAATGCTGGCGAGACCAATGATTTATAGACACCTTCATCATTGTCTCTCAAGGTACATACCCACCCGAGTGTTCTCTGAGTATGACCTTCTAAGACTATTCTTATCTTGGGTTCCCAGCCCCCAAAGAATATTAGTCCTCTTGCCTACTCTTGTCTTGGATGCCCTACTCATCCTCATAGAGTATCGAATGCTAGATGATTACCTAATCCTCCCATTCTTTCTTCCCAAGTAAAGACAAGAATGTTGTGTCTATATTGTGTCTACATTTCCATTCATGGCCTTCATCTAGACTTATGGATGTTAGTCCTGCATGATCCATGACATGGAAAACATAATAGTCACTCCTTTGTAACCAAGGGTGATTCAAAGCTTCCTCTTGATCAGGGACTTGTCAGAGCTCCTTCTTAACTGGAGACTCTTTCCTTCATCAGCAGCTTCTTCTTCGTGGGTCCTTTAGCTACATGATCTCCTTCCTTTCTTGATGTCATTAAGTCTTCGATCGAACTTCTTTTCGGTAGGGCACCATCCATTCATCACTTTCCTTCTTGGATAGTCATGTCATTGCTTCATGGAAAGTGACTATTAGGTTCTTCTAGTCATCTTGACCATGCTTCGAAATGCTCTCCTCTTGGATGCTTCATCATACTTGCTACGTTATATGCTTTGACCCAGTAGCCCATCATGACTTCATCCTGATATTACTTCAAGATTGTTTTTCCCTTTGTTGGATGGCTTCTTCATCATGACATATTCATAGAGTAGAATCAGTTATCTACACCTTTTATAGCTTCAAGGCCTTCATAGGTGTCAAGGGTCCTTTGGTCCTGCCTTATTTCGGGAGATATCTTTCAAGGCATTTTGTCAGATAGTGATTCTCAGTGTTCATGGTGTTCTTCACATGTTTGATCTCTTTCTTCATTTGCTTCTTCTCAGATAGATCGGTCAACCACCTATTGCTTCTTGTGGAAGCATTCCTTCATCCCTTGCTTTCTGGACTTGTCAGCATTTCTTCTTGCTTCTTAGTCAGCAATCTTATGTTCCTTATGTGAGCATGTTTTTTTGTTGACCTTCGTTGCATTGTGGTACATGTCTTTGAGCATGTTCTTGGTGAAAGAGATCCTTTCATGCTTGATCATGTCATAGAACTATACCCATGACTCAATAATATACAAATGACGACATGACTTAAACTTTGATGCATACATACCTCATATTGATCCTCCTTGATCATTCTTTGGTGTAGCCCTTCTTGCTTCATCTTAGCCTGCCTACATATCATCCCTTTTTCTTGAATCCCATAAGTGGGTTTCCCAATGAGACCTCTGCCTTGGTTCACGAACCTTCTCTTGAAGATTCCATCATAGTATCTTAAAGATCCTCACCTTGCAAATGTTTCCTACCTTTGATGATTTAGGTCTTCTAAGATTCTTGTCATGATCAAGTTTTCTTTCATCATATCTGAGGTCCTATTCTAGGTATGCTCCTTCTACATGAATATTTTTGAGCTATATTTGCCATGCTCCTATATTCTAGAAGATATATCTACTTATGCATTTTTGTTCTTCTCATAAATGTTATATCTACATGAGTGTTTAGAACTCCATGTACATCGTACTGCTAGATTCTAGAGGGTAATTCTAGCCATGCAATTTAATTTATCCCTACATGCTCCTATTCTACTCAAAACTTTGAAAGAAGTATAGAAGGAAAGAGTTTGACCTAGTCATAGAAGAGATCTGGAGGATCTTCCTTCTTTTGCTTCTTTCCTTCCTCATGTACCTCTTGAGTTATATGAGCTTCTTCTCTCTTTCTCTTGTTGTCGTTGTCTTTCTTAAGCTTGGGACAATTCCTTTTGTAGTGTCCATATTCTTGGCATCCAAAACATTGGATCTTGGACATGTCTTTGTTGTTTGTTCTTCGTGGACCAACCTTGCCAAATTTACCCTTTCTTTTGGCCATGGTAGCAAATGCTTTCTCCTTTGATCCCACATCTTGCTTCAACTTAAGTCTAGTCTCCTTTGTTCTGCATAGAGACCACATATCACTGAGAGTAGTTGCTTTCTTCTTGGCATAAATGCTTGGCGTGAAGTTTCCCCACTTCTCAGGTAAAGCATTGAGTACAACAGTTGTCATCTCTCTGTCAGACATGACTTCCCCAAGCTCTTGAAGTTGATCTCTCATCTTAGAGATTTTCATTAAGTAGGGATCTATTCCCTCCTTTGTTATCTTCATCTTGTATAATTCACTCCTCAGAGATAATACTTCTACGATGGTGGATATCGCAAATAGCTCTACTAGCTTATCATAAATTTCTTTTGATGTCTCAAACATGGAGACATAGGGAATGAGAGACTCCTTGATTGATTCTATCAGAATCATTTGAGCTCTTGTCTCATCCTTATTATACTTGGCTAAGGTTTGAGTATGTTCCTTACAGCGACAGTGATGCTCCCCTTGACATATTCTAGGAGCTCATTCTCCTTGATAAGTAGATCAGTCCTCTTCGTCCATGCAAGAAAGTTATTGGTGCCTACCAATTTATTGCTTTCCTTGCGAAAAGACATTGATGTATATTTAGTTACTCGATAGATTTTGAGATTTGATGGATTTGTTTCCTCCTTGAAAGCTTGATGGCTTGTCTTTCCTAGATCTTGATGTCCTTCAAGTTGCGTTCTCCAAGTGGACTTACTTGGTGATGAGGTGTGCTTGAGGACTTGTAGCTTGATGTAGATCTGCTTCTTCTTTTATATAAGGCTCTCTTTGTAGCCCTACTTGATGAATGATGGATTGTAGACCCTTCTTGTCCTTGAAGTGGTTGAGACGTCTAGGCTTGATGCTTCAACTTTGTAGATGCTTGTGTGTTCTTGAGTCGCCCTTTCCTTGATGTGTAACCTCCCACTCATACCATTTTGGAGAATCTAGGGCAAAATAGTGTTGTGATGATTCTCTGAGACTTGATAACAATTTCTTAAGTCTTTTTCCTTTTTCTTAGTTAGCTTATACTTTTTCCTTCTTATTAGTACATATGTCTATGCTTCATCAAATTGATACCAAAACAAAATAACAAGAACACAAATTTGGCTCTCTGCAAGGGGCAAACCCTCTCCACTCTTGAGATGGAAACCCTTTATAAGTTTTCTCTTATTGAAGCTTCTTATTTTAACAACTGGCAAACCCTAGACCCTTGACTAGGACGTCCTCCAAGCATGAGTCACATCCTTCCTCTTTCTTCACTGTCACTTCTGGCTCTTCTTCCGGCACTTTGTCTTCCTGTAGTTTTGTCTTCTAGGTTAGTAAACCCTAGAATATTAGGGCTCCTCTTTTTCGCTATAAGGAGGTCCTTCTTTGCTTATCTTGGAGACCTTGTAGACCTTTCTCTACATCCAAATGATACCCTTTTAAGTGTTGCCTTTAAACTGTTGGCAATCTGTAACAACTTACCTCTGAAATCCTCACACATGTGGACAGCGAGAACCCTAGAACAGTCCTTCTATTCTCGTTGGCTCTACCTCCTTTGCTCGTTGATGAGAGAGGCCTAATTTGTACCCAAAAATTGTGAGATGTAATGACCTACACCTTACTGTAGTTGTAGCCACATGCAGCCCTTACTTCTTCACACGTGTGACTATGTGTATGCCCTAAAGACAGTGTTTTCTTCTTTGTTGCCCTTGTAGCCCTCTTTCTCACCTTTTCTTCGCTTTACTTTGTCCTCCTTGCTTGCGGATTTCAGAGATATGATTGTGTGTCCAAATGAGGAGTGGACAGCCTCTATTTATAGAGGTTTGTCCCTCCTCCTTGAGGCCGACATGACTGTCCCTAACGCCGGTTGCATTATATTTCAACATTTATTCATCGTTTTTGCTGATTGTAGACTTTGTTGGTGCTAGGAGAGGATTTGGCCATGCTTGGAGTTATTCCCTTGACCTTGTATGATGACGTACACGATGTATCATGCCCTCAAAATGTCTTGACTCTTTTCATAATTACATTTTGACTTTGACTCTCTAGAAGCACTTCAAAATGTGCTTAACCTATTTTTAATGAGCAAGAAACTCATTGACAAATAATACAAAAATAATTTCTCTTTTCTTGAATAAGTACAAATATCAAAATTATGTTTATGAAGACCGAACCTAGTTACATTTTCTCCATGTGGATAGGATCTACCAAATGTGCCACCTCCAAAAGCCAGAGACAAAGACGCACCTCATTTTTAGTTGCCCCTATACTATGAGATCATAGGACGCTATCACTACCTATATCCCGATTCGAGAGGCTCCCTCTATACCTTCTTCAAGTACCAAGACCAGTGATGCTTAGCCCTCTTCATTATGTAGATTTTCAGCCACAAATCTCAGTTCTTACACACCATGCCCCACCTTGGGATGACCAAGACGGCCACCTCATACCTTCATGTGGATCCGTTGGATCAAAACCACAAGCGACAAGGAGAAGTTGAAAGTTGTGTCACATGGTTCGGGTTTGAGTTAAAGTTCGACAACGATTATGTTCGATTCAAATTCGAATTTATCGATAATTTTTTGTTGAGGTTTTCCATTAAATTCGAATATATATATATATATATATATAATATATATATATATATATATATATATATATCTTGTAAGCTTGGTAGGTACTTTCCATTAATTTTCTATCAAAAGAGCAGGTTACATCCACATTTCATATGATTAGGTGGCCTCCACCTGCCTAGATGGAAACTAGGTCTATTGGCCACCTAACAGCATGTTAAGTCATCCAGAAACAAAAAATAATAAGTCTTACTAGCCACACTATATATGTCTAAGTGTCTTTGTTCTTCCTACTATCTAGATAACTATAAACATAACTGACAACATTCCTAAAAATTTGAAATTTCTTCATACAAAAACTACAAGAAGGGGTGCACTGTCACTCTACTCATCATCAGCTGAATCAACAGGAGCAGGGTCCTTCACACTAGATCCTGGCAGCTCCGTGCGAAAGAATACATGGGATGTGCTGCTCAATGCAGGCGAGGCGTCCATTTTGTTGCTGCAATTGAAATTGGATCTTTTGCCTCTCCTTAGTATAATCTGGGTGTCCATGGGAGGACATATGCATGTCTGTTGGGAACTACTCCAGGGCTTTAGCCAAAAGACTCTTCATCATCCAATATAATGGATCGTTTGCTTGTATTGGGTGGATCTACCGCGGGTATGTCCAAGGTCAGGAACTAGTGTTTGCCGCTCGTCCAGATCAATTCCCAAACTTTCCTCTTTTTGTTTAATCTCCTCTTCCCATTTTGCTATAAGTTGTCTAACCAGGGTCAAACTGCTTGAATGGTACGGCTGGGCTGCATCCTGGATAATCTAGATGTCAATTTATGCCCACGTAGAGTCCCCCTGGATGGGTTGGGTTGATTGGACTCGGGAGCAAGAAACGGTCGAGGGTCGCTCCAGCCCTGGGCACCTGCCAACGAAATTGCATAAGAGACCAAGAAAATAAGGAACCAAATTGAGAGCTTGTTGTCGACAGGCGACCAGCATATAGTTATGGTCTCGCCCCTGCCATTGCTCCAACAGTGTCCGCCATCGTCCGGCCTACAGTTACAAACTAACTTATCCACAAGCAAAAACCCAGAAGGGGCCAGGTCAAGCCCATCTTAGTCAATTCAGGCAAGAGACTTGTACGTCAAAGAAAGAAAGAGCAATAGAACCTTGAGCTACCCCTAGGCCAAGTCCCACACACAACCATGCACCGTAACCATATTCCATATACCATTACCACAGGGACACGACTGAGACAAGACACTTCACTCAGTTCAGACCATGACACTGTGCCCACAAAGACCGGGCTCGTAATTACAGACAGGGTTGTCCATAAACCAAAACCTTAACAAATCCAACATAACAGAGGCAGGTAGCACAACAAAACCCTGAGCGGCCCATAGGCCAGACCCCACGTAAACCCATGCACGACAACCAAATTTCATAAATCATTGACATAGGAACACAAAAAAACTAGAGACGCGACACAGAATTGACCAAACCATGCCGCAATCCAGAGAAATCCCTTTCCATCCCCACCCGACTAACATTATTCCATTCACCCCAGATATCCGCAAATATAGACGATGATCTATAGATGCAGGGATAACAAAGTTAAGAGTGGAGACATACTCGTGACAAAGACCTTGAACAGGAGGAGACTGAACCGGCATCTTCCCTAGGACGAGTAGCCCGGACCAAATTCACAACGAGCGGAGCACACAGACCAACTTGACAAATGTGACGGAGGGCAAACTTACCTTCACGACCTTCTTAATGCCTCTGCCACCTTCTAGGTCGACATTTAACCCTCGTATGCGCACCGCCACCTCTCCAAGTGTTGCATGCATGTGGAGTATGGCCTTAGATTTCCTCGAGATCTACATACTAGACAATGGGTCAGGAAGTACCCATTGGATCCAGCTCACAACCTGATCGAGGATTTTTTCAAATATATATAAGAACACAAAAAAAATTATATATATATTTATATATATTTATCATATTAAAAAAAAATTATTTTTTCAAATATATATAAAAACATAGAAAATTAATCATATATATATAATGATATTTATTATTATAAACTTAATAAAAAAAACAAACATAAATTAGTATATATAATAATATATATATGAAAATAAATCAACATAATTTAATTTAATTTAACAAAGAGTTGGAATTAATTGGGCATATATAACCTTTAAAAAAGGATTGGACGACATTGATTTATTATGGATTCCTTACACGAAATTGATACAAGAAAATCGTAACCATGAGTCATCGTTGAGTTGAGAAGAATGACCGAGGGTTAATGGATTTGCGCTAAAGAATGATTTATCCGTCAGTGCAATGACAAATTTAACAGAAATATGCAAGGTTTTTTTTTCCATGCAACCAATTATAATTCCAGTTCATTGAAGATTGGGTTAGTTGTCGATGTCATGATGGAATGAACCAGAGTAAGGGTTTTTTTTATTTGCATACAACTATACTTCAAGTTCATTGAAGAAGGGATGAACTTTTGGCACCAAGATGAAAAGAACCAGATTGAGTGAGGGTTTTTTTGTTTGCAGTCAAGCATACTTCCACTTTGTTGAGGTCTCACATTTAGATTTGACGTTTAGGTTCAACGAACCTAACAAACTTGAATTTTTTTCCGGTTCGACAAATTTCAAACCTGATGGTTCAATTTCGTCGAACCCTATGACGCTGGTTCAAAATGCACTAGGCAATATAAGGATGAGATCTCGAGTCTCTTCTCAACCTCCTCGAAGGGATCGATGAATATCATCAAGACCAGTTCGACAATGTCAAGTTGTACATCAATTCATATGTCCTCAAAGCACCAACAACACCAGCTCCAAACAATTCCAGAGTAGGGTGCCCCAAACCCATTTGATTACCTCCCAATTCCATAGGAGTGGCCAAGAATCTATTCATAGATTCTTTCGACCTTAGATGCTAGGAGTATCCCTCTATGATAGCAAAATATGGTTCACAAACTAATAAACCAGTATATTTGGAAAGTAAAGATATCCATTGAGGATAAAACAATAATATATAAATGTATGAGAATGATATGATCTAATACAATGGGGGCTCATATATATAGCTAAGCGGAGTGCCCTTTTACTAATAGTCATATCCTTTGAGACATGTCCTTTCATTATACTAATTATTATTTATTAATTATTATTTAAAAATGGGTTATTTATTTATTTTGTTTTATATATTTATGCTCATAACATTGCCTTCCCCTTAGAAATGCTTTATTAATTATTATTTAAAAATGAGTTATTTATTTATCTTGTTTTATATATTTATATATTTATGTTCATAACATTGCCTTCCCCTTAGAAATGCTTTGTCCTCAAATCATATTTATGGAGAGGCTTAACATCTTTTTCCTTTACATGTAATGATTTTGCATCATTTTTTGTTCTTCGAGTTGTCATTTATGCTATTTAAATGTTTTTGCTCATTTATTCATAATGATTTCTTTCCAAGTTTCACATTTCCATTGCATTTATGTTTTAGAAAAACATACATGTTTCCTCATATCATGCAACTTAGTTCATAATCCCATGAGAAGAAGGGGCTTGGATGCCCAAAGTTGATGAAACCATATAAAAATAGAGAGAAAAGCTTGAGATCTACCCCCTTGCTATGAGGGCGTTGCCCCAAGTCCTATGCAATGAAACGCATAATTAAAGAGGACTATGTTGAATTATCCCAAACCCCTATATGCATTAGAGTAACTCAATGCATAAGCACTCCCTCTACAAAAGTGCTCATGTGGATGAGTATATCATGGACCTCACATGTCAATGCCACCATCCCATCAATGACACATCACATCTTTTGGGGCATAATATAATGATTGATGATGAAATGTTACAACCCTTAGGGGCAAATTTTCACTTTTTGAGCCCCTACATTCAATTTTAGAGTGAGTCATCCACTTATTGAGGTCATTTATTCAACATGTCATCCATTATTGAGGTCATTGTGGCGACAAGCATGCATTTCTTATGAATGAATTGAAGTTTGTGCATATATACTTCATTTATGAGGCATCATTAAGAGGTCTTAGTGAACAATTCACTTTGTATCATAGATATTTTGTGTTGGGATTTGTAAAAGATAAAGGCATTATCTTATGTTTGTATGGTTTCTATTGGATGAGAATGGCATCTGGTCTCTGATATAAATAAGAGAAGCACTCCTCACTTTTAAATCATTGCCACTTGTCAAGAAATCTACTTGTCTACTATTCTTATATTTTCTCTAAAAATGTCTATGGGTGGCTAGTCGGGCAACTTAATTAGGAGAGTGTTTTTTAGATGAATTTACTACTTCATGGATGCTCATTGCTACAGTTTTGAAGGATGCAAGATTTCTTGAGTGAGTAGTCTCACTTTATCTTGTGGTTTTGTTTATGAATAAATGTAAGTGTAATTGTATTTACCCAATGGTGGTGGTGCATTCTCTTGGTTTCTTCTTAAACAAACCCTTTTTTCAAAACATTTGGAAGGTTACCAACGGAGTACCTTCCCTTGAACCATCTTGAAGTTTTTAGGGAGGTACTAGGTCACTTTTTCAAGGCTGGTAATGGGCAACCCTAGAAGTCACCATAGATCTACTTACATCTTCTCAAGGGAGTCCGTAATTGACCCCATATGCCCAATGAAAATATAGTTGGCACTAGCCTTCTCCATTTAGTCAATCATATTTTATAAAATCAAATTTTATTTTATGTTTTAGGGTAAATTTAGCGTTTTGTTTAACTTACATTTAGTTTTCAGTCATCAAAAACCCCGGATGTCTACGGTTTTCATACATATTTTTAATATAAAAATATAAGGCTTTCTTTCATATTCATGACCTAAAATCCTAGGCTATTTTGTATCTTTAACCTAAAATTATTTTATTAAATAAAATATGTTTTTCGAATTTATAGTGCTGCATAACTAGGACTACACATTTTGTTTTAGTTGGCTGTTATATGCGTGTTAATTTTCATATTTTAAAAGTTAATCAAACCTTAGATTTATTCAGTATTTTAGCCCTATTTTCTACTAGTTTATAACTCATTTTGAGAGTTAAATTGTATTGCTGTGTAAATTGTTTAGTGTTGTGATTTACTACCTTTTTTTATGAGACTTTTACAACAGCCATTGGTAATTTTCAGATTTGAGTGGTTTGGGGATAATCTTACATTGGATTGTTGCTTGATAAACCCCCTAGATCAGCTGCAGAATACTTTAAATTGAATCTGGAATCTACCATCATCAGCGACCTAACCTTAACTCGCTTGATACATCTTTTTTGGTGAATGTTGATTTTTTATGATCTTCTAATCTGATAATTACTTCCAATGATTTATTAATTAATCCTTCTTGTGTCCATTCATCATTAAGCGGTTATATATAAAAAATCTCAACTGTAAAAACAACGACAGTAGAATCTTGAAGAAACAACCAAACACAAGAGACACAAAATTTTACCATGGGAAAACCCTAACTAGGGAAAAACCCAGCGACCTTTTCTTAGGAGAAATTCTTCAATTCAACAAAATGTACAATCTGATTTTCCAAGTCCAACTAGGTCAAACTGACCACAGAATTCAACACAGACCAAACCTGGTCAAACTGCCCAGAAATTGTGCTTTAGGAGGAAGGATAAAGGAGCCTCAGCGAGGTCTGTCATAGGGCCGAGATAGATAGCCTAAACTGCCTCAAAATAGTATTCCACAATTGCCTCAGGATTAACAATTCAGACCTGTACTGGAACATTTGTCACAGGAACAAATAGGGCCTTAGAACAGACATATGTTCTCTCATAGAACCTCGGCGTATCCAGCAAAGATTAGATACAAATGTGCCTCAAATAATCCTTAAACAACGAGCTTGTCTTCTACAAAACTGTCCTCAAAATATGTTCAACAAATCTCAGACTCTACTTCAAATCAGGGATAGATAATTCTCCTTTGACTTGGCTCGAGCTGGTCCAAATATGTCTAAGATGGATCACCGAAATTTCCTTGCCCAAAATGCCCACGATTGGTTATATTTATATTGATTTGAGCAGGCCTATAATGGGGCCAACTTGACCCTTTGAAAAGACATGACCTTTAACTAGAGCCGACTTTAGAAATTTAAATTTCAAAATTTATTTCCCTCCCCTTCGTAAGTTGACTTGTATTCGAATTTGAATTTTTCTCTTTTGTTATTTTGAGGGCTATTGTAAATGGGGAATACCTCACACAGCTACCCAAAATTTAACACTCCCTCTTAGCTAGGGAGGTATTCACCTTGACTTCCTCAGATGTACATTTGTTGAAACATTTCTCCATCCCAAGAAAAGATTGAATGAGCTAGCTATGTTGATGTATCCATCCACTTCAAGTTATATACCAGAACAACGTGGAAAGCATCCTACATCAACATCATGCAAAGGGGTCTAGTCACCCACTAGACACATAACCCTTTGCAAATGGATCTAGTCACCCACTAGCCAAAACCCATGGCAATATGGTCAGAGCCTTCTAACCAGGGTCAACAGGATTAGTCTTGGGTCACCAACTCAACAAGTCATCACTTGGAGTCATGTCAGGAATCCTCTGACAAATGGTGAAACCCTGGGACCATTTACCACTCCCACATGTCGTCACATGCTATTGAATGATAAAACACTTGCTCGATGCTATAAGGCACTCACTCAACCCACAAGCCAAGTAACCCTTGGCAATATGGTCATATAACCCCTAACCGGCGAAGCACTCCGGGCCTTGATGGGCTTTGGGCCAATCTCCCTAGCCACATTACATGGCTCTCAATCGATACCCATGACCTAGGGAGAATCTTCACCTCTTGATGCTACAACATCAACACTCCCTTTAACCAAGGGAAGCATTCTCAACCACTCCAAGCTTGTCCCTGAAGTACACAAACTTCAGCCTGGGACAGAGGATTTGTGAGAATGTCGTCAACTTGCTCGTCCATAGAAATGCATTAGAGCCTCATTGCTCCCTCTTGTACCATACCTGGGATGTGGTGGTACCATGATCTCAATGTGCTTCGACCTGTCATCACGGTTGTCTCCTGCACCTAATCAAACAATCCTACGAGCAACGTCCGAAGCTACATTGCTTCACAACTCGCCAAACTAGCTACAATATATTCGACCTTTGCAATCCTAAGTGTGACAGATGTTTGCATCCTGCCCATCCAAGATATCATAGCAGAAACCAAACTAAATCATCATCTTGATGTGCTTTTCTTGTCTTCAGCACTCTACCCAATCTAAATTTGTATATCCCTGCAATTATACTTCATCATTTGAGTATCCAATTGTACCATATCGGTACCCCTCAACGAATCTTCTGCCACATGCCTCGCCTCAACCATAAACTGACCATCTTCCTTCACTGGATCCATCACCACAGTTGCTTTTCGGTCACCCTAACTGGGTGCTCCTTCCAACACAAACAAATCTTGTTGTGGCAATCTCGGTTGCTTCCTCTACCATTTAGCTTCTTCAGATTGGTAACCATGGGAGTGGCCATGGACTTTGTTGTCCATCACCCCAAATCTCTGAAGAATTGTAACAATATACTTCCTTTGATCAAGGAAGATCTCTCCCAGCTTCTGCCATACTTCTAGTTCCAAGAGGTAATGCATCAAATCTAGATCCTTCATCTCGAACTCAAAGGTCAACTCCCTCTGACACTAAGGCAAGGCTTCCTATGGTAATCCCAACTATTCCCTCTGTCACGAAAGCAAATCCTCCTGCCACTGTTGCTTCCTCTGTCACGTGAGTCCTTTTGCTCCCATAAAAAACAAGTCGTATAATAATGAGATCAACCAAGATTCATCAAATGTCCATCAATCCAAGAATACCATGCCTGAAGTCTATACAAAGCTTTCTTTAGTCAGCAAACATGAGATTCGTTCTCATGTACCTTAAAGCCCTGAGGTAGCTCTGTGTACACTTCTTCCTCAATTACTCCATCGAGGAAAGCGGTCTTTACATCCATCTAAGGTAATCTCTAACAGAAGCAATAGAAATAGTAGTTCTCACAAAAGTGTATCTAATCTTAAATGTGGCGGCCAGGGAGAAATTCCCTAATCCATGGGATTGAATATAAAAGAACGTCATTATGTTGGCTACAATTGATTGGGGGAACAAATATTAATTTTGAAAATAAATGATTATTTGAATTATTATATTGCCAGACTAAGTTTAAGGTCGGCCTCTAATAGGTCATGTTGGCTTCCTCCAAGGGTTGTGACCCTTCGTCAAAGATCAACATCTATATAAACCCCACAAGCTTGATCACAAAAGGCAATTCGGATAGCTCATATGGTCTGAGATTTTTAGATGGTCTGAGATAGCACAAGTCTCTGCATTCCAAATACATGTCTCCTATTTCGTTCTTGACATGGAACAGGTCTCTCGTAGCTCCGCTGGTCTCTTACTATATTCAACAAAACTTTCGTTGTTGGTCTCTCGCACATTCACAAGAACTCTTGTTCTCACTGTAATCGATTCAGCCTCAACCTTTGATTGAATATGGTTTCGCTCTAATGGATGTAGTCTTGCTTATGGTTTCGCTCTAATGGTATTGGATATGGCTTCGTTCTCATGGATACGGTTTCGCTCTTATTGTATATAATCTTGTTCCTATAATCTTTCATCAATGTATCTCTACACTACATATGTATGGTCCTCTACATCCCGTTATATATGGCATCCCATGCATCTCTATGGTTTGCACTATTCCTTAAATATGGATGGTGTCTCTGCTATATGGTAATTAGTCCTCAGAATCTATAATCACAATGATACCTATGCGTCTCATATATGATTCCTCTGCGAGATACAAAATTCCACAGTGTTGGTATGGCTCACGGTATCGGTTTGGCATTATATATATTTAATAGAGTAGCATAATTGATCCTGGCCCTATAGCAGCATGGTTGATCTCGGTTCTACGGCATTATGGTTGGTTGTGACACTGTAGTAGTATGGTTTGTCCAGGCACAGTAGAATAGGTTGGATGATTCACACATAGTTCCTATGCATTGGATATCAACAATATATATATATATATGGCATTGTAGAAAACAGTATGATACGGATATGTCCCAATGTATATTGCAGTAGTGGAAATTGATTAGTCTCAGTGCTTTACATGTACTATACTCTCAACACAATGTATTGTGGATCCCTACACTTTATACAGTCTTGGCGTACATATATATGTGGGTTGTCGGCACAATTGTCTTGACTCAGCAATTTGTATGGTCTCGACACAACAGTATGATATATGTAGCCTTTGCATAGTGGTATATTTCATAACAGTACAGTATATATATGTGTGTGTGTGTGTGCGTGTTTGAGGCTTGAGCATAAGTAGCATCTCCAAGAGAAACCCTGATCTTTATATATGCAGAGATGAGACAGTGTTGGTATGGCTCACCGTATTGATTTCACATTATATATATATATATATATATATATATAGATAGATAGATAGATAGCACAGTAGTATGATTGGACTTGACACTATGGCAGTTTGGTTAGATATATGTATGGCATCGTTACAGTCCAAAAGCAATGATGGTATTTGTATGTGGCAACCCTAATGGCAAGTTCTTGATCATAGTATTGTATGGTAGTATTGGTTATGAAACTTGTTCACAAACTAAGTTGTGAACAAGCAATGTACAGGCTCTTAGAAACCTGATGATATTTGTATCTTGTACCTCTCAGCTGAACAATTGATGAAATCTAATATAAGAAGAAGAATTGATTCCGAGTTTCCCCCCTTGTAGGATTTTGCACTAGTCTTTGACCAAATTCTGGTGTCCCCTTTTGTGCATGATTTTCTTCTGATGTTCCTTTTATTACTTCGTTGCATTGTTGATGATGTTGTTCTTTCTACATAATTGCTAATAATGTTATGGGGCAAATGCATATTTAAATAATGAAAAGTATAT
The DNA here is from genome assembly GCA_000404065.3 of Pinus taeda. Taxonomy (NCBI): domain Eukaryota; kingdom Viridiplantae; phylum Streptophyta; class Pinopsida; order Pinales; family Pinaceae; genus Pinus; species Pinus taeda. The sequence goes on from APFE030169439.1 coordinate 127,642, forward strand.
AAATGCAATTATCAAAAGAAAGAACAAATTAGCCTTTAGAAAATTAACACCTGACATCTGGAGCAAACATCTTTTCATAATCTTCTCCCTCTTTATGGGAGAGTCTTCTTGCCATGAATCTTGCTTTGAACTTTTCTATGATACCATATGTTGCATACTTGATCTTGTAAAACCTCTTGAAAGCCATCACTTGACTTCTCCTTAGGTCTCGACACAATTTCCTCCATCATTGTACCCTTCAAACTTGTTGGCCTATCTACTCCCTTTGAACTAGGAGCTCTTCCAATCATCTAGCATGGTTCTAGATGTCAATACAATTTCTCCCTCTTGAACACAAATCACTATAGTTGAGTTTATGCTCGATTCTGGGAGAGTGCTCTTGCCACAAACTTTGCTTCGTTCTTCTTGATGCTTCCATCCGCTGCAAGAGACTTGGCAGCATTCACGATGTATCTATAAGCCTCATTAGGAGGTCATGGAAGAAACACTTATAACCAAGCAAAAGATACAAAGGAAACAAGTTGACCAAAATAAAGCAATAACCAAGGAAGAAAGATATTAAGTACTTATCTTTTGATCTAAGGATTGTAGGGAATTATAAACTCCCTCTCGATCCTTGCCTTCTTGCAGAAATCATTGAAATCCATTTGCAAACTCATCATCCACATCTTCATCATCAACTACTAATGCATGTTGCTTTTCTTTCCTTCCTTGCATGAGCTAGGGTTTCTTTATTTAGCGGATTCATCGATCTAGGTCTAGCTCTTCGGTTTTATCCACAAACCCTAGGGGATTTCTAAATCATAACCTTCAAGATTTTCCTAGGGTTTACATACCCTAATTCTACTAGCTCTTCCAAGAAGAGCTCATACTTTAGCACACGAGTTATGACTTTCTTTGCTTTATATGAGAGTGTTTCTCCAGCGTTCCCTCTGGCTCTAGAGTGACTTTCAATCTGTTCTGGCAACATATCTCAAGAAACTTCAACAACATATACAAGGCATCTCTTACACATACATGAGCAGCACGTTGTCTTTTTCTAAACAAATTTTAACTTTGTCCTTGAAGCTGCCCAACCAGGCCTAAATGTAATTCCTGGTCTAAGCTTCAACTCACTTTATTCAACCTTATACTCAGTCTTTGTCCCTTCTTCACTGTAAACTTTTGAATGCCCTTCACTTGGCCATATCTATAAGTAGAAATCAACACATTGATTTTACTCTATGAGAGGTACAATTTGAACTTGGGTTCGCATTTTCAAACCTGTTTGCACTTAAGTTTGAGGTACTCGTCTACCTATTTAATCCTCCAAGATTCACTTTGAAAGATTTTTCAAATTTTGAGAGAATGGTTTTATACCCTGTTACATAAAAAAATAGTTACTTGTAATTAATAGTATATTAGGCAAAGGGCATGATCATTGATGCACCAAGAGGCACCCAAGGTTGTATTTAAGCCAGGGCCTCTCGTTTTGTAAATCATCTTTTCAATCATTAATAATATATATATATATAAATCATTGTTGTACTTTCTAAGTTTTTCTGTTCCATTTCGTACCAGAGCCCAGGTTAGGCATTTCGGGAAATTGGTTCCACTGTTGTTCTCCATGTGCTCTGCTGACATTTCTCTGACGAGTCCATTGTATCCTTCACCATTCATTTCTCAACCGTATGCCAAACCACCTGTCACTGCTCCACTGTAATACGCTATACCCTCCACCGATTTTCGTACGTCGTTTGAACTGTTTCACATCCTCGTGTCACGTTGTTATCCTTCTCTTCTCCGCGTGCTCCACTATTCCGTCATTATCCCGCTATGTCTAACACCCCCACCACTATGCACTGTCATGTTGTTCTTTCACCACTTCCTTGAGTGCTACCCTCCATTCGCGATTGCGTTCCCTTTTCATTTAATTTTTTTGGCTTTGCGTGTACTTAATCTTAACTATATGTTAATTACTATACAGTTATATTATTAGTTGTTATATGATTATGATTATATAATAATTAATATTTAAATATATCTATATATATATATATATATATATATATATATATATATATATATTATTTAATTAAAAAAATTACGCTGGATAAATATACTCCACTTCACACACAATCAATCGATGCATCAATGTCGATGGCCAATTTCAATAAAAAAATTGATAGAACTTGAGGCTAAGGTGACCGAACATGGCAACAAAATCGAGACACTACAGTACACAACAAATGGAATAAAGAGTAAGCTCGAGGAGAACAAGGATGAATTTAAAAAAGATCAGGCAAACCTTTCAGTTAAGGTGGATCAAGCTATGGTGATGTTGGGTTGTATTGTACCAGCGTAAAGTTTACATCCGATCAAATATCCCAAAATAATGAGGCTACTCAACATCGCAATTCTCCAGATTCGTCAAAATCATCAGACACACATGAGAAACCCGAATCTCCAAAGACACCTTCCATGCTTAATCAAGAAAATAGTAACACGAACCTTCGAAATAAGCAGCTCTGGAATCCATTCACCAATATGTTGTTTTCAAATCAATACCCCTTTTTCGCTCCACCATTAGTGACATATCAACGAAGAGCAAAAATCGAGCTACCCAAATTCGATGGTAACGAAAAATGCAGTGTTGCTTGGCTCAATAAAGCAGAAGAATATTTCAAGATTTACAATATTGACAATGATGACGAAAAGATTAGGCATGCTTCCATGAAAATGGAAGGCGAAGCATATAATTGGTATATGTGGTGGAAGAAGAAGACACTTGCTATTAGTTGGAGAAAATTTAAGGATGCGTTCTTTAAAAGGTTCCAAGGTGTCAAGGAAGAAGAGTTATTTTCAACACTCACCAGATTGCGACAAAAGAGAGATATGGATGAATACACTCGAGAATGGGAGACTTTAGCAACACGAGTACCTGGATTATCAGAAACTCGTCTAATCCAATCGTACACCTCCTGACTTAAAACCCATCTACGAGCAGAACTTGAGTTTCATGACATTACGTCGATAGAAGTAGCAAGACAAAAAGCAAAAGTTGTTGAAAAGAAATTTGAAAAGATGTTGTGGTCAAAGGCTGAAAAAGTATATTCGAGACGAAGATTTCCCCTGTCTGCGAATACGATAACACAAAATATGTTCCACCACATCTTTGTGAAGGAGAAAAATCTAACGTGGAAATGCAAAGGATAAAAGAGGGCAAATGCAAACGATGTGGCGAAAAATGGGACCCTAAACATAGGTGTGCTAAAGTAAAAGAGACCAAAAAATTGTATAAATGTGAAGCAATTAATGATTCAAACAATGATGAATCAGACGCAAAAGAATATGAAGATGCCCTAGAATTCTCTCTAGAACTAGATGACGAGAGCATTCCGCAAGTGTCACTATCGACTATGATAGGTATATCACAGCCCCAAACATTAAAATTAAAAGGACATATCAAGAAGAACAATGTAAGGGTTCTGATCGATACCGGTAGCACCCATAATTTTTTGGATTCAACCATGGCGAAGAGACTCAACATTTTCACATTTCCCATGCCCAACATGAAGGTTATGGGAAATGCCATAAAGTCAAATTCTAGATTCAAGACTTTAATTTAGGGGCCAACACAGCTAATGCAGAGGCTCCCAGAGCTGATGCAGGGCCTCCTAGGGCCGACGCAGGCCTAGTAAGGCTGACGCAAGGCCAACGTGAGACAGAGAAGGGCTGACACAGTCTAGATTGGGCAGACACAGGGGTTGCAGGAGCAGCTTTGTGCTGATGAGCTGCCAGAAGGGTTTTTCGGGGTTTCAGCCAGGAGATTTCTCTCAAACTGAGGTATAGTTGCTAAGGAAATTCTTTGTTGGGTAGGCCAATTTCGGCACCTAGATTGTACTCTGATATTGCTTAATAAGAAAACCCTCAAATAGCTGCACCAGTTTTCCCGCATTGGGTTTTTCCGGGGACATTGGTCCAAAAATAATGGTGTCATGTGGTTTGTTTGTTCTTGTTTCTTTTATTTGCTAATCTGTAATATGTTGAACATGCACCGGTGTTTATTTTCAGTATTTACTTTGTAAATAGCTTGTTAAAGAAAAATAACAAGTAGATAGGAATAAATCAAAAAAAGTGCATGAAGGGTTTATAAACTAAGTAAATTTAGAAACTTCAACAGCTTAATGCAGATTCAAAATTTAAAGCGAAGGTTCTTAAAGAGTCACATGATTCACTGTTGGTTGGACATGTAGGATACTTTAAAACCTACTACAATGCACGCCAAACATTCTTTTGGAAGGGAATGAGCAATGATATTCAAAAATATGTCACAAAATGCAATAAATGTCAAAGGAATAAAAGTGAAAAAATTATGACACTCGGGCTACTCCATACCTTAAACATTCCGAATCAGAAATGGGAATAAATATCAATGGAATTTATTGAAGGTTTACATGTATTTGATGGTAAGGATAAGATTCTTGTAGTCTCACCAAGTATGCTCACTTTATTGCAATGAAGAAATCAGACTCAGCAAAACAAATAGCTGAGATATTTTGCAAAAATATTTACAGATTACACGGATTTCCAAAGGTCATAGTGAGAGATAGAGATGCCAAATTTAAGGGTAATTTTTGGAAGGAATTATTCAATCATATAGGAACCTACCTCAACATGAGTTCTGCTTACCATCCTTAAACAGATGGCCAAACAAAGGTTGCCAATAAATGTTTGGAAGCTTACCTATGTTGTTACACTACAGACAAACAAAATAAGTGGGTTTAGTAGTCACATCTCGTTGAATGGTGGTACAATTCTACTTACCACACGTCAGCAAAAATGACTCAGTCTCAAGCTCAGTACGAGTACGAACCTCCAAAATGGAAGGACTTGGCTATCATCCAGACAAAACTACCAGTTGTTAAAAACCAACTAGAAGAAACCCAAAAGGTTGTTCAAACTCTAAAAGAAAATTTAAATACTACAAAAAACCGTATGAAGAAGCAAGCTGACTGAAACAGAACCGAGAGAGAATTTGAAGTTGGAGAATGGGTATTTGTCAAGCTCCAACCATACAAACTCCTTAACAAAAAGAAAAAAAAAAATTGGCGCCAAAGTTCTATGGACCATACCAGATCAACAAAAAGATCAACCAAGTTGCATATAGTTTAAGCCTTCCGGATAAAAGTCGTGTCCACAACGTCTTCCATGTATCCTGCGTTAAAAGGGCACTGGTGACCATCAATCAGCACAAACAATGCTTCGATCCTTAGATGATGAAGGGAGGATCATTTTAGAGCCATAAGGTATCATATCCACTAGGGAAAAGATGCTTTGAACTCGTGTAATCAAGGAATACTTTATCAAGTGGAAGGACTTACCAGAAGAAGAAGCTTCTTGGGAGACTGAAGCATTTCGTCAACAACATTCGTCATTACGTATGCTTTGAGGACAAAGCATTTTTAGGGAGGAACGTAATGTTATATAAAAAATTAGTTATTTGTAATTAATAGTTTATTAAGCAAAGGGCATGATATTCACCAAGAGGCACCCAAGGTTGTATTTTAAACCAAGGCCTCTCATTCTGTAAATCATCTTTTCAATCATCAATAATATGTATATATAAATAAATCATTGTTGTACTTTCTGAGTTATTTTGTTCCATACCCTTCAAAAAGAAAGCATACTAAGATTACTTCCTTCAAACTTTGTTGAAGACTTGCTTCTTCAAACAAGGATAAGTGTCAATCTGAAAACTAGGAACTAGAGATTAGCTCCCTCTGGTTCTGGCTTCATTTAATCAAACAATCTTCCAATCTATCCTGGCAAGAATTTAGCATATGCAAGGTATCAATCAAAAGCTCCTTGTCCTATATACATGGCCCCTAATAGACTTCATAAACTGAGCAACCTTCTGAAACACCAGTCTTGGTGAATTGATCATTCATATCAACAGGATATTTGTCAAAAAATGGGAACCCTGGCGCGACCAAACCCTGACAAGGGGTAGGGTTTCTACAGTACACCTGGTGCTACCTTGTCCGCACTAGGCTAGGCTCGTTTACCATCCAGCATTTGTCTCCCACACTTCGTTTACTCGCTCCATCCATTTGTCCATTGTGCAACTAACATACTCCCCGCAACCACGATTGAACCCTTACCGTTTATCGTTTGTTTGCAGTTGTTGGTCCCCCACTGTGATGGTTATTCCCGAATACGGCGGCAGCTAGCGTAACCCCCGAAGCAGTAATGGAGACAGATCTTATAGATTATTTGGAAGACCCCCTCGAGGGTACTTCCATTTTTTGCAGGCACACAAGCACAGAGGGTTTGTTCCCATTTAGCAAAGACCTAACTGAAGCCATTGCTCCGCTACCGTCGATCATGGGTCCATCTAGTGCGGTCATTGATCTACCTGAGGTGTCGTCCTCCTGGTCGCCCTTCGACATTCCTCCTCCGTCACCAACCTTCCTGCAATTTGTGGCCCGATGCATCGGCCCTGACCCTGCGGTTGGCTCTTCTGGACCTTCACCCCTCCAACCATCTACAGCCTCACATTACCCCTCACTCACTCCACGGTGTGCCTCCGCCCCATCTGACTCCCCCCATCTCGACCCCCGCACCTGTTCCCCCTTTTAGCAGCTTCACGGATGTTCCCCCACTCCCGGAGGCTTTCACCTCTGGCCCTGACCTAATTCCCCCAAACCCTAACCCTAACCCATCTAACCCTACCTTCGACGGAGCACAAGAGAACGTTGTGGCCGTGGAGCCTAGACCCGGAAAACGACTAAGGTGCGTAAAATCAAAGGCGCAAGAAGTAATCATCAAGTGGGAAGAGGATTTCTAGTGGGAAGAAACCATGGACACGACTGCAAGAGTCCTGATGGGAAGAGTAAGGGGAAGGAACTACTCTGCGACAAGATTAAAGCAATGGGTCGCGGAAATATGGAGATAACATCTAGCAGAACTACCCTTCATTCAAACCTTCGTCCGCGGTTGGGTTGCATTGCGTTTTGCGCGAGCAGTACATACAAACTAGGTATTGTCCTCCTTTTGGCATACTGAACAGGCCCCTGTAATGTTATGGAGATGGGTACGCCTCCCCGGCCTACCGCTATAATTCTGTACCGAGGACATCTTCAGGCAAATCGGAAGCACCCTCAGCACCTTCTTGGAATGTGATAGATCATATCTCACCACTGGGTTTATGGCCTATGCACGGATCTTAGTTCATTTAGACATCAGAGGAGGGTTGCAGGAGCAAATCACCCTACGCTGGAGGAACTATACACGAACCCAGATTCTCGATTATGAGGGGGTTCCATTTCGATGCAAATGAGGTCACAGAGTAGGCCACTTCTACAAAGACTGCCCTCTTCTAGGGAAATCGAAGACTGGGATCAAGGGGAAGACAATTCCCACAAAGGACCATCGGACATTGGCCGATCTGTCTGAGGAAGCAGAGCACACAGCCCCTGAAGCCACTGGAACTAGGTCGGCCTCGGCAACACCGAAGAAGCGCAGAAAAACACCTCTCCGGCCTCCTTCACCACCACTGACCAGGTCAAGGGCGACCGCTGGAGCCGTGCTATCTTCGGGTATGTCTATTTCTGAACCTTGCTCTGTAACATTTACATTTTCTTCTGATTATCTGGATATATCTAAGGGACTACATAAGAGCTTTGGTATTATGCCACGTTGCCCCGATCACCTTGAATGTCCCTTGAACCCCCCCCTCCTATTTCCTCATGTACCCCCCCTTCCTTCCCGGAGGAGGAGGAGCCACCTGATACGACTCCTAGAAATGATCCCCTTCCCCATCGATACCACCTCTGCTCCCTCTCCCGATCCCAAGCCCTTAATTCAATTGGCATTGGCCTGGTACCTTCCCCCATTCCTTCGAAGCTCCCTCGAGGACGACCATCCTCCTTGTCAATAGCTAAACAGCAGGCAGGGAAGGAGATCGCCATAGGACAACTTACTCTCGACAGGGTCCTTAGAGCACAGAATACCCTGGATCCATCTCCCCCATGAAGGTTCTCTCTTTCAATTGCAGAGGGATTGCTAGTCCCGAAAAAAAACTAGCTATGCGTAGGCTCCTTACGTCTGAACCGATTGATGTGATCTTCCTACAAGAAACTCTAGGGTCTGCCGATGTCATATCTCACCTCCTGGAAACCATGCTTCTCGGATGGCATTTCCAAGCCATAGATGTAAATGGTCGTTCAGGGAGCATCGCCCTAGGATATAATCCCTGCTCAATAAAGTTGCTCAGCATCTAAGGTGGCATTGGATTCATAGGGGCTGACACCTTCTCCACAGAGTTGGGTACTGATATTAGACTGATAAATGTTTATGGGCCTTGTCACCATCGAGAAGACTTTTGGGAGCATCCACTGGCATCAGATATCCTGCAACCTGACAACATCATCTTGGGAGGGGACCTAAATTTTTCTTTGGGCTATTCTGAATCATGGGGACACCATGCCCAGGTCGACACTTTATCTGCCTTCTTTGAACACCTCCTGGAGACCCACAGTTATATTGACACCCCCTTTGCAAAGCTAGTCCCGACTTGGAGGAACAGAAGGTGTGGAGTGAATAGTCTCGCTAGAAGGCTAGATCGCTTCCTCATCAAGGAACGATTCTTGGAGAGAAGCCTTACATACCCCCAGTGGGTAGGCTCAGGGGGAATATCTGATCACATGCCGATATATCTTGATATTCGGGGAGATATAAGTAAACCTCAAGCCCAGTGTTGCACGAAGCGCCCCCCCGGTTCCAAGCCCCGAAGCGCGTCTCGTACGGAAGCGCCTAAGAAGCTTGGCCGGAAGCGGCGCTTCCGAATTCAGAAGCGCCGCTTCAGCTTTTTAAGTCGCTTCCTGGAAATTTGGAAGCGTCGATTCCATGCCTCTGAAGCGCGCTTCGTACAGCGCTTCGGGCCTCAGAAGCGTGGCGCTTCGGAGGTGGAAGCGTACGCTTCCGTATGCTTCGGGCAAGGAGGCCGCACGCAAGGGAAAAATACATTTTTTTTTTTTTTAAATTAAGTTATCTTAACTTAGCATAAAGTGGGTGGGTTAGGGTGAGGTTAAGGTGAAGAATGAAAAGAATAAAGCCACCATTCATTCTTCATTTTCTCACTTTGAGTTTATGAGAGTTGGAGAAGAGAAGAGAGAAGAGAAGAGAGGAAAGAAGAGGAGAAGAGAGGAGAGCTTGGAGGAGTGAAGGAGGAGCTAGGAGAAGGAGGAGGAGCTTGGAGCAAGAGCTTGGAGGACTTCATCTACAAGAGCTAAAGAGGTAAGTTCAAACCCCAAACTCCCTTATTTTTTTGACGATTTTTTTGTATTTTTCTCCTCCCTCTCCTACTCTTTCCCATTGTTTCTATTTGCTCATTTATTTACAGGTTGTCCACCACCTATATTCCAAGATGGTGTTCTTTTGGCTTCTATGTATCATTCCATTCTTGGTTTTAATGATGGCAAAGGGGAATAGGAATAGAAGGGAAGAAACAGAAGAGGACAGTGGTCCCAATATGAGTGACCCAATGTATGATGAGGAGGAAGGGTTTCAAGAGGAAGGGGATGAACCTGAAGGGGACACTGAAACACAAGATGGGAAAGCCACATCAACACCCTTGTGGAACTATGTGACCAAACTTGATGGGGGAAAGGGTGGTGGATCTTATAAATTTGTGTGCCCTCATGGTTGTCATGGAGGAAAACCATATTGTGGTTCATATACCCGTCTGAGGAGGCATCTTTGTGGGGTGCTGGACAGTGATGAAAAAAAGGGTCCTGTGGGGGTACAAATTTGCCCAAACATTTCAACTAAAGAAAGAAGAAAATACATCCAAATAGAGATGGTTGCACAACAAAAAAACAAGAAACAAAAAACTCATTCTGAATCAAGTGCAACCTCTAAATTTGGTAGTTGCTCATCTCCTCATGGTACTTCTGCAAGCTCTGGAGGTAGAAGAACAATAGGGGATTTCCTTAATGTTGCTGGGAGGGATGATGTGGATGGAAAGATAGTCCGTTTTCTTTGTGCTTGCGGTGTACCATTCAATGTGCTTCGCTATCCCTATTGGCATGAAATGGTAAAGGCCATCAATGAAGCCCCAAAAGGATACAACGCCCCCAACTATGAGAAAGCTAGAACAGTGTTATTAGAAAGAGAAAAAGCTAAGGTTCAAAGAGCTTTGACATGTTTTACAAATGAGTGGGTAGATTCTGGGTTATCCATTGTATCAGATGGGTGGACAAATATTAGAAACCAAGATTTGATAAATGTTCTTGGTGTTTCTTCTAGTGGTGCAGTATTTATTACATGTCATGACTCCTCCTCCATCACTGCATCTGCACAAAACATTGCAAATCTCCTATTAAAATCAATCAAAGATGTTGGTCCGAATAATGTGGTTCAAGTGATCACAGATAATGCAGCAAATTGTAAGGCAGCAGGAAAAATTACTGAGCGTACTCATCCACACATCTTTTGGTCTGGGTGCCTGGTTCACACATTGAACCTTTTGATGCATGATATTGTGAAACACAAAGAATGTGGGTGGATTGCTAAGGTTTACAGGAAAGGGAAGCAGCTCATTAAATTCATCACAGGTTATACAAGGGTAAACTACTTCTATGGCACTTACTCCAAGTTGCAATTGCTTAAACTTGCAAAGACAAGATTTGCTAGTTATTACCTCACCTTTAGGCGGCTAGTGAAGGTGAGACAAGATTTAACTAATCTGGTGTGTGCTGATTCATGGGATGAAATTAACACTGACATAGATGGTGCTAATGCAGTCAAGGACACTGTTCTTGACAGTTACTTTTGGGGACAGGTTAAATATGTTTTGCAATTCACCAAACCAATTTATTACATGATCAAGTTTGCAGATTCAGATCGACCAGTCATTGGGGAGGTGTATGAGCAAATGGATAGCATGTTGGGGCAAATTAAAGACATTGTTGAGCCTAGAGATACCACCTTGTACAATTATATTCGTGTAGAGGTGGAAAACCGATGGGAAATGCTAAATGTTCCATCGCATGCATTAGAATATGTTTTGACACCTAAATACTATCATCCATCATGGCTTTCAACACCAACACCTGGGGGGAAGCAGGAGAAAACCACACCAAGATCCTAGATTTTTGGAAAATGACGCTTCGGCGTCCCCGCTTCCAAAAAACGCTTCCGCTTCGCTCCCGCTTCGTGCAACCTTACTCGAGCCCCCTTCAAATTCAACTCCTCCTGGTTGAAGGATGTTACCTATACTCGGTTGGTCACTAACTACTGGAAGGCTCATCCACCTGCTGTTGGAAGGAACATTACTAAAGGCTTCATCAGCAATCTAAAAGAGCTGAAGTAGTTATCAAAAATTTGGGCTCATAACAAGAGGGCACAAGAAGAGCAAATCCTAAGAGACATTGAATCAAAAATTGTTGATATGGAAGAAGCACACGAGGGACCTTTTATATCACTGCCTTAATAACAAAGAGGGGAAACATTCTTAAAGAGAGGGAGGAATCATGGAGATTGAGAAGTAGAGCAATATGGCTGAAGGAGGGAGATGATAACACAAAATTCTTCCACAAATTTGCAAATGGAAGAAAGGCAATCAATACCATCTGGAAATTGACTAATGATCAGGGTAATGAGGTGGATACCTTCCCTCAAATGGCCTCTCTCGCCACTTCTCATTTTAAAAAGGTCTATCAGGCTCCCCCTAATGCCACCCTAGCAGAGGTCGTAAGAGTAGCACAACTCTTTCCTCGGTTCGTCGACCAGGGGAACGTTATGGACCTGAATAGAGAAGTCACTCTTGGGGAACTGGAGGCTACCCTGAAATGGTCTAAGCGAGACAAGAGTCCCGGACCAGATGGCTGGTCGGTGGAGTTTTATTTGGCTTTATTTGAAATCCTTGGAGATGATTTACTCAAGGTCATAGAGAAATGCAGGATAACTGGACGAATGCATGGGGCCATCAATTCCACTTCATAGCTCTCATTCCCAAATCAGACAACCCATATCACTGTGCAACTGCATATACAAAATCATCTCAAAAATCATTGCAAATCGCCTCCGACCCATACTCTCCACTCACATCTCCTCAAAACAATTTGCCTTCCTACAAGATCGACAGATACATGAAGCGATAGGTACAGCCCAAGAAGTATTGCACTCAATACAGACGAAGAAGATCAAAGGTATGATCCTCAGAGCTGATCTATCTAAGGCTTTTGATCGAGTAAGTTGGTTATATATCAGAATGCTCCTAACAGATTTAGGATTTCCTGTGGGGGTCATAAAATGGATTGTGTTGTATCACAAATATATCCTTTAGTGTTCTGATAAATGGAGCTGCATCTCCTTTCTTTCACTTTGAAAAAGGCCTTCGGCAAGGATGCCCCTTATCTCCCTTGCTCTTTTTACTGGTAATGGAAGGGCTCAGCGGACTTATCAAGGATATGCACCTCAGAGGCAGGCTAATGGGAATCAAGATCACGGACAGGTGCATGATAACACACCTCCTCTTTGTGGATGATGTGTTGATTTTCCTCAATGGTGGAATTGGAGATCTGACTACTATACAACACACTATCAACCTATTCCAAACTGCAACTGGTATGGCCATCAATAACTCGAAAGCCACCCTCACCATATCTGACTGCTCCCCTGATGAGATCCAGTATACTCTACAAAGGTTTGCTTTCACCTTGTTACAGTTGGAAGAGGGACTCAGATTCCTGGGCTACAAGCTGAAGCCACTTGGCTACAAAATCGTTGATTGGACATGGTTGATCTCAAAACTAGAAAGGAGACTTAATATATGGTATGATAAGTATCTTTCTAGGGCCGGAAGACTAGTGCTCATTAAAGTTGTTCTTGAAGCCACTCTGGTGTACTAGATGTCCCTAGCTTGGATACCAAGAGGAACCTATCAAGATTACAAAATCTCTGATGCAGGTTCCTATGGAAAGGAAAACAATCAGGGAGGATTTTTGCATGGGCAAAATGGGATTTGTTGTCCATCCCAAAGAAATGGGGAGGCTGGGGTATTAAAAAATTGTAAGATTTCTCCTCAACACTGGCGGCTAAACTAGGATGTCAATTAATCACCACAAACAGTTTTTGGACTAAAGTGGCCTCCTCCAAATACATAGATCCACTAAGCTCAATGGATTGGCTGAGATAGCTAAGCTAGAACAAAACAGGGATCTCGAATATTTGGAAAGCAGTACTAAATTCATTGTCACTGATCCGAGATGGGCTCACTTGGAGAATTCATGCTAGCACATATGTTCGTATTGGCCTTGACCCTTGGATTGGATGTGGAAACACGCACATATTACCAAAAGGACTTAAGCTCCACCTCATAAATTATGGCATCACCCACATTAGCCACATTGCCGACATGGAGAGATCTACTTTTCTTCATCAAGCATCGAAATCTGCCCACAGCCTGCTCATACCTCATCAATGGCATCACCATTGGGAAGATTACACAGTGGCTCTAACTGAATCTCATATCAGAATTTTGGAAGGGGAGGATGAGATTATAGGGGCACATGCTAAAAATGGTCGATACTCTCCCAAAGAGGGATATCTATGCCTTGCAAATATTTATATACCATAGCAAATTGATATATGGTGGAAAGGAATGTGGAAGCTCAAAGCCCCCCCTAGAACAAGACTACTCATGTGGTCAATATTGAAACACAAAATCCCCACAAGAGATAATCTGATCAAGAGAGGACAACATGGGCCCTTCTGATGCTGCCTATGCAAAGACAGTTCAGAATCGGTGGACCATCTATTTCTTACCTGCCCCATCACTGTTGGCATGTGGAACACTACTCTCTTGCACACCCCTTCACAGAACTCATGGAGGGGTCGATCTATCAGGGAGGTATGTAACACTTGTGGACAACAACATCATCGTCGAAAGCCAGGAACCTCCCCCGTCTCTTTTGCTGAGAAATTTGGATTGCCCGAAACCACCTCATCTTTCAGGATACTGCCCCCCACTGGCCCACCATCTCTGCCCGAATCTTGGCCGATTATAGTAACATTCCTGAAGATGAAGAAAATACACCCCCCAAACATATCATTTCGGAAACCATAGAACACACCCAACCTTGGGCATATTTTGATGGATCAGCGCAAGAAGCAGGATGTGGGGGTGGTGTCGTTCTTTATTTAACTGATTCCCATCACTATCATATACAAATGGGACTTGGAGGAGGCACGAATAATTATGCAGAACTCATCACAGCAAAACATCTCATACAGTTTGCTATTGAAAAACATTGCAGAAATTTACAAATGTTTGGGGACTCAAAAATTGTATGCAACTAGATAAATAAAACAACAATATCTCATGCTTACACTTTGAGGCACATATTGGATGAGGTCCATAGATACATTTCAATTTTTTACAGTTTTGTATGTCGTCATATATACAGGGAACGAAACACACTTGCTGACCAACTTTCAAAAGAGGCAACGGTCCGGCCACGCGACACTTGGATGATACAGGGACAAAGGGATGGGGATCACTACCAATATTATCATCGCCCTTTTATGGACCATGCTGCACAGGCGCAACAAGAGCCCGATTCTATATGATGTACTACTTTATTTACTGTTTACTTACTATCTGCTTCTATATTTTCAGCTAAATGTACAGAAAATTACTCTCTACGCAGAGTAAATTTAAATTTTGGAACAAAACAGGAACATGTCTGAGGATAAAAGTCTCCCTGCGTGGAGAACTTATATATTTCTGTTTTTTACTTGACAGGCTTACAGCCTCTTAACTGCATATGCGCACAGCATTTACAACATGTAATTTTCCTTAATATTAATGAAAATTACGATTTTTTCCAAGGCGAAAAAAGAAACACCAGTCCTGGTATGCTGCCATGCTGGCTTCTCCACAGATCTGGGATGCCATCATACTTTCTGGCCACTAATCTGAGGCTTCTCAGCCTCCTGAGGTCACTCAGCCCCTTGAGAAATGGACAGAGGTCTTTCAGTCCTGAACTAGGGCTTCGGCCCTCTTCCACAGTCACAAATAAACTCAGCCAGAACACAGAAAAACCCTTGCTTACATCCAGCAGATCTCGGCTTCTCTGTGATTACAAATCAAGGATGAATGCTTTGACATCAAGTATCTTTGTTGGATCTAGAGGGAAATAGTCAAATGGACAGAGGTCTTTCAGTCCTGAACTAGGGCTTCGACCCTCTTCCACAGTCACAAATAAACTCAGCCAGAACACAGAAAAACCCTTGCTTACATCCAGCAGATCTCGGCTTCTCTGTGATTACAAATCAAGGATGAATGCTTCGTACATCAAGTATCTTTGTTGGATCTAGAGGGAAATAGTCAGGTTGTTAAATAACCTCTTCAAGACAAATTTTCCAAAAAACTTGACCTTTTCAAGTCTCTTTAATGGCTGCTCTTTAACCTTGCTACGATACCATGTTGATTTTTTTATAATCTTCTAATCTGATATTTACTTCCAATGATTTCTTAATTAATCCTTCGTGTCACAATCATCATTAAGCAATTATACATATAAAATCTCAACTGTAAAAACAATAATGACAGCAAGATCATGAAGAGAAAGCCAATCACAAGAGACAAATTTTTACCCTGGGAAAACCCTAAACTAGGGAAAAACCCAGCAACCTTTTCTTGGGAAAAATTCTTCAATTCAACAAAATGTACAATCTGATTTTCCAAGTCAAACTGACCACAGAATTCAACACAGACCAAACCTGGTCAAACTTCCCAGAAATTGTGCTTTAGGAGGAAGGATAAAGGAGCCTCAGGCAGGTCTGCCACAGGGCCGAGATAGATAGCCTCAAACTATCTCAGAATAGTATTCCACATCTGCCTCAGGATTAACAATTCAGACCTGTACTGGAACATTTGTCACAGGACCGAATAGGGCTTTAGAACAGACAAATGTTCTGTCATAGAACCTTGGCCTATCCACCAAATATTAGATACAAATGTGCCTCAGATAATCCTTAAACAGCGAGTTTGTCTTCTACAAAACCATCCTCAAAATAAGTTCAACAGATCTCAGACTCTACTTCAGATCAGGGATACGTAATTCTCTTTTGACTTGACTCAGACTGCTCCAGATATGTCAGATGGATCACCAAAATTTCCTTGCCCAGAATAACCATGATTGGGTATATTTATATTGACTTGAGAAAGCCTATAATGGGGCCGACTTAACCCTTTGAAAAGACACGACCTTTAACTGGAGCTGACTTTAGAAATTTAAATTTCAAATTTAATTTCCCTCCCTTTCATAGGCTGACTTGTATTTGAATTTGAACTTTGCTCTTTGTTATTTTGAGGGCAATTGTAGCTGAGGAATACCTCCCACGGCTACTCAAAATTCAACAGTGAATTGGGTAGATACTTAGCAGGCCTTAGACTTGATTGTGTCTACACTTACTAGTCCTAAGTTCTACTAGGAAAACCTCCCATGTGTTGGATTTATCCTTCACTAAAATGAGGGAAGTTGTTGCTAAGGTGATAATAATAACACCTCTGATGTTCCTCTAAATCTTGGCAACTTGTGAAAGCTTTGCACTAAGGTGCTAGATTTTGTGATAACACACCCTGGTAAAATAGAGTCTCTATATAGTTGTAGAATCATGAAAAAACATGAAGCAAGCACACTCCAGAGCACAAACTCTTTCACAGCCGAAAACCATCTCAAACAATAGAAAATGGCAAAAACGCCAAGTTGAGTAAACCCAAAAAAAAAGGATTTGGTTTTAAACCCCCATTGGCCAAGTCTGGATGATCGACTTGCCACTTTGCCCAAACTCACATGTGCATGGTCAACTTTCCAAGCCTGCTCAAACTCAACGATTCTTTACCAAAATAGGCAAGTTTAAAGAAATTTTTTCACTCAGCTTGCCAAACCAGCAAGTCCTGTAACAATGTTGGATAGTTCATGAATTGATTGATCCAATAACTTGATTTTATAGTAACAAATAAGAAACAACCCTGCCAATAAGTTGGTTATTTTCTTAGACTCTGTTCAAAATAATTAAGTAAAAAAACACATTTGTGGAAATATATTCCATGTGTTTTATTTTTTCTTCTAAGGTTACCACATAGCCACTGTGAAATGGACGTTTAAATTATTTTACCAGCAGAGCTAAGCAGTAATGAATGCACAAATAGGCTGAAGTTTAGTTCACTTAGAAAACTACATTATTATTTTATTGTTGTCGTAATTATTATCAATTTTAGGATATATGCAAGTTTGAAATATTACCTGATAACAGTCACTATGCCAGCAGGCATTATCTTTGAAGTCATCAAATATCGCTGCCCCATCACCCACGTCAATACAGACGAGCATACTGCATCATTATACACATTAGCATGACCATTCAAATATATATGTCCAGCAACATCTTACCTCTTTTAACACACCAAAATGCATAGGCACCATTGCACAACATTACATATTACCATGCATATAAACTAAACATCAGACTTGTTTACAAACTCATAACCAACATTTATTATCAATGGGCACTTGCATATAGTTTGCTTCTATTAGGAAGCTTTGTTTTGTTTAATGGCAGGACTATCAAAGCATCAAATATTTTTTTCATTTTTGTTTGAACAGAGGATATTAAGAGGAAAAAAGCACAAAGGGGAATTGTCCAACCCACCACCCCAATTCCTCTCTTCTTTTCCTCACTTGCAGACCAGATAAATAAAACGAATTAGTAGTTAAATTGAATAGTTATTACCAAAGATCCGACTAGCTATTCTGACCTTGTCAGCGACAGTGATCGGATACAAATTAGACATAAACCATTCAATAATCCATAATGAAGAACATTTTCCTTTTCTTAGGAGTCCAGGAATACCAAGGAAATTCTAGGTATATTTAAGGAAAACTGGCTTTTATATAGTACAGGAAATTAGCAATGTCATATATTTGTATTTACTGGTTCAACCCAGAAATTATCATTTCGAATTTCTATAGAACGTGCAGTGTCATAACTTGTAACCCTTCAACTGTCAGCTACTAATCATTATTTGTTGAGTTTTCCAGAGAAAATATTGGCCGGCTATGGTATCTTTCCAAATATTTGTGTGGAAGAAATTTCAAAGGAGCAAATAGGGAGCTCAAACATTAAGTAAATGTTAATATATTTGTATTGGGGATGACGTTTATAATAACATGCTAGTGATACAATGTGGCAATTAGTGTGAATGTTAGTTGGGTGGTAAAACCAAATTTATCAGAGCCAGAACCAGAACTGGCCAAGGGACAGAGCAGGATCAAACCAGAACTGGCTGGAGAACTGGGTTGAAGAAATGGTCTACTAATAAATACATAAAAAATATACAAACATAATATATAGATAGATAGATAGATTAGAGTTGTCAAGGGGGTCAAGCTGTATGTGGGACAGGAGGGAATCAGGATAGTCTTCATGAATCATTAATGATTCCTGTTTTCTAAAATTTAAGGCTGGTTCAGGTAGAGGAACCAATAATTCCACTGAATTACTTGCTCTGAAATTCTAATTTTTTCCCTCTCCTGAACAAGGGGAAGCTCAAGGTTTTGGGTGACTCTATGGTGGTGACCAAATGGATGAAGGGAGATGGGAATATGGAAAAACTTGTGTAGAAGCCCATCTTTGAAGAAAATCCAAAATTTCAAATTCTTTTTTAATTCAATTGCTTTTCCCATCCTTCAAGACAAATACTAGGGAATTCCAAGACTCCCTCCAACTAACTTCCCCCCAGTAATAGATAGCTTCCCTGTGGTGATTAACTATCATGTTGGTGGGTTGCTAAAGAAACAACTTCTTGGGTACATCAACCTTCTTGGTCAACTCAACTGAACTGGTGGGCTGCTATAGAGGCAAATTCTCCGGCCCATTTTCCTTCTTGATCAGCTAAGTTGTTGCTAGGTAGAGTCTACCTTATCAACCGCTAAAAATGGCCACCACCTGGCTTGTGATATTTAACAAAGTTTAATGTTCAATGTGCTGTTGAGTGGCCACCACCTGGCTTGTAAAATTTAACAAATTTTATGAGTGTACAATGTGCTGCAAAGCAGGGAAGAGTCCACAACCTAATTGTCTATTGTATTATAACTAAATAATGCTCATAAATATTATTAGTCTGTTTGTTGATGAAATAAACAAAGAACTATTTTGCCATGGATATAAATTTCATGACAAGCAAGAAGACAATTTCCATAATTTCTTGGCAAGCCTACTACTAACACATATTCATCAAACATACATGCAAGTCAAATAATTCATAACATATTCTCATAAAGCGCTGCCAAATTATAACACTTGAACTGTAATGGCTCCAAAAATTGGTATTTTACCAAATATTTTGGCTCAGGGTGTCAAGGCTCGAGGTCTTTTGTAGATAAAAGATCATGGAAAGATGAACAAAACAGATGGTGTTTTGTAGATAAAAGATCATGGAAAGATGAGCAAAACAGATGTGTTGAGTATGTTGTCATTGATGTCAAAGCGGGTGCAGGATGTCAAAGCAGGTGCAAGATATCATCATTGATGTCCTTGGTATGCAGGTATGCACGGATCAGATGATGCATTGATGAAACCCTAGCTCTAGGGTTTGGTTTTCCTGGACAATGATCATACCCCGCAATTAATGGAGATTTTGAAGATGCAGATCAATGAATTCATCTCGGAGACCCTCGCCATTGGATTCTATTTGTCATGCCGATTATGTTGATATATGAAGTGCCACGAGAGCCCTCATGGTTTGAAAGATATCCCCAATCAAAGACAGTGCACCCTCCTTGTGGTCAAAAACCCTAAAGTGTGATGACATGGAAATTTATCATTGGTTCATAGGCTTAGAAGAATTTCACCATGGTTGGAGGAATAATTATATTTATGATTAAGGGAATTTCATAATGTTTTATCATAAGGTTGTGGACGGTGTCAAAATTATTTTGAAATTAAAAGCGGTAAAGGGTTTTGGCTTCAAATTCAAATTAATTGAAAAATCAAATATTCCCTCCAATAGTATTCAAGTCAGATGCCCAATTCATGTCCCTCAAAAACTATAAAAAGGGTATTCGCTCTTCCATCAAGGGTATGGATCGAGTGCACATCATTGAGCTCTGTATTCTCGGCCTTGTGAAGAAATTGAACGTGGAAGCTTATTGCAGGGGGGTTTTGGGGCACCTTTTCTATTGGGATTAGGTTTCATAGGCTTGTTTATATTGCAAGTGAATCCGCATTAGATCATGGGCTACAGCCCGCATTATGCCTGAGGACATATCTTCATTTAATTTTGTTGGCTATTACACAATTTTGGGCTCAAGTACATAAGCTTTCTACAGTGTGTTTTAGCCATTGACTTGGACAGACCTTTGTATCGAAATAAGCAATTTGAATCTATTTGAACAGAGACATAGCCGTTGTTAATTTGATTTGAGTTCATATCAAAGGGAAGTCATTGTTGGTCTTTCAATAGCGCAAGTTTAAGCATTGAATCTCCTAGAACAGAGTCTTATGAAGCTCATCAACTCGACCTTCCATTCTATTGCAAGAACTCGCATCAAGATTAGTGAAGGAGGTCAGAGTGAAGGGACTCGACTGAGGTTTATTCGCGGGTCTACTTGAAGAACATATGTACCCTCTATAAGGAGGTTCTGAAAGACGTAATTACAGGTTCAACGATTTAAAGCTAATACCTGCAGCCTCAACCAAACTCCAATTGCAACCCTCACTGGGAGAACTTGAGAGCTATTATTTTTTTTCTTTCACCTAAAGAAATTGCACCTAGAGCAACTCTCAAGCGTACATAGTCCTACTCAGGATTGGACCACGAGACCTATAAGGACCAAACCTCCCCACCTAATCATTGGATCACATCCTTGGGACTCGCTTGAGAGCTATTACTTATAAACTAATGTTAGATTCACTGGTAAATATTGAGCACGATTATCGCCCTAACCAAACACACATATTCACTGAGCAAGGTTGTGAGGAGGGATGCAACCTCTTGGTTTTGGACCCTGCACCTTTACAAGATTTGAGGACTCTATAAACAGTTGCAGAACTAAGATAACCCTAGTCACATTGTTGAGAACTGAAACACTATCCTACTCGAGGTTATAAGGACTGATAAACGTTAAAATGAACCTGTAACTTTGGCATATTCCTTGGCATTGATTTCTGAGCACTTTGTTCTTCTATTAATGTAAGGTTGAGGTCTCTAAATTTGGCCCCAATCGGAGAACTTGTTCAACCTTATTGGATGTTACCAGATTTGTTCATTATGACACGTATTTGAGCCTTTTTTGAACAAGTTGATGACTAAGAGATCGTATCATCTAAGAACAAAGGACATTGTAGGGTTATGTCATTAAGTGCTTTGGATTTGACAAATTGATAATGATGGCAGAGTTTTTGTACCCTCACAACACATATATGCTTTAATATAATGATGTTTGCTGCAAACATTTGTTGGTTGTAGCAGGTATATGCTATAAGACAGAGCAATATTGGCAATGTTGTTGTGCCCTTGAGAATCATACCAATAGGGTCCTGTCAGTTAAAGAAAGATGTCGGATGTATTGCTATACTTAGAATTTCTATTGTGATTTGACTGTCATGATAATACTGTGTTTGTTGTAGTTGGTTCTTGTCTGGCAATATTCTGATGCAAATATGCAAGCTTGAGGGTGACTAGAATTGATTGAAAATTGAAGCATGAGTTTTTCAAAGGCATTTACAGTGACAGCTAAAGGACAACATCCAGGGGTTGAAAAACCATATTCATTCAAGGCAGTATCAGACCTAAGAAGTATTTGATGGTAGCATTGACATTTGACAAAAGATATTTGTATTGTATTATCTCTAGAAGCTCTGCATTGATATACTGCAGAATTTGTGCAATAGCAGAGAGATTGTTAATTTTAGGTATGTTCTATGCTTAGAGCAATTTATTTCAATTTTCACAGTTAGCTCAATATCTTTTCCAGATTAGCAATCACATAGCATAATATTAAATTGCAGATAGAACATAAACATAAATCACAAAAGACAAGCCAAGACAAGAGGACACAAGATGTGGCACTAGCCTGGGACAAACCCCAATGTGGGGAATCCTTGATCAATTCTTCTTATATGTTAGTTCAGTAGAGAGAGAGAGAGATAGTACATTTACAACAGAAGTCCACACTTTGACTTATCTAAATAGAAGCATAGATCATCTCTAAGAAGATGATATATGAGGTAGCTGAACTCAGTTGAAGACATGTTGCTTCAACTGATTCTCCAAGGTGACTCCATCACCAAGTTGCACCTATCATTGTGCTGCACCTCATCATCATACTGCAGCTCACTGTGTTGCACCATGTTGCACCCATCATCACTATGTTGCATTTCATCATGCTTCATTAATCATGATTGTACCCATCACTGTACTGCATCATGTATCATTGTTGTACCAATGTTGCACCATGTCCAACAACACTGATCTGCACCATGCTACACCATTACTTTTGTCATGCTGCCATACAACCTTAGTTGCTGGCTATGGCCTATGGCCTCGCCCAGCGGCAAGATAGATTGTGATCCATGCAATAGTCAACACTTTGACCCAATACACGACAAACTCTCACTCCAAGTTTGCTGCCCAACCACTATGGAAATTGTCACTAGTTTAGGGCATCTAATCATGAGATCTGCCCTCATCTCACTGACTTCCACAGGCTGCCTTAACACGATCCAAATCTAATCCTCATCTAGGATCCAACATCTACAAGAAATGTCATAAATAACATACCTTAGCTCATTGTTTTGAGGTCTGATTTGTTTGCTGCAAACTAGGCCTGGTTAGGGCATATCACAATCCCTTTGCCAACCTTCTTTTCCGCCCAGATTTGCTCCAAGGTGATGCAGCTGCCCTTCCTAGTGGGGATGAGACCCTTCACTGTAATCATGGGCGGTTCTAGCCCTTACAAAGTCCTCGGCCTGCCCTCAATCCCTGTGGCATGCTACAACAAGCTTCCACAGGCCTGCAACAACCTTGTTAAGGGTTTGTCCACCCTCAAACATCCTCAAAACAGACCCTCCTTGGCTGCGACCTACTCTTGAAGAGGTGTTGGCACCCTTGTCTGTTGTCCTGGGCATAGATAACCCCTAAACAGCTCCACGCTGCCCTCCAAAGATGAGTTAGGACCTGTGGCCCACCTACAGCACCATACACTGCCCTTCCTTCAAGAGTTCCGCACCCAAGACACCTCCACAAGGTTGAACCAACCTCTCCTTGCCTCGGCCCTCTAGGGAGTTGCCTTGACCTCCCCTTACAGCAATTCGACCCTCAAACAGACCCTAGAAATAGCCCTAAAACACCACGTTGTTCCTTCCTCCTCTCCAATGAGTTTGCACTTTAGGATTAGGGCTATCTCCTTCACAACATGACTATGTCTTCCTTGACAGCGTATTGGATTAGGGCAGGTTGCGTCTTCCTTGATTTAGGTCATGTGTAGAGCTGCTAGGGCATTATCTAGGACAACGTTTAGATTTCAAGCTTAGGCTCCTTCCCTACTACATTTAGGGCTTCCTCCTCTTAGACTTCTCTTCCACTAAAACCCAAAACAAGTGGAGAGAAATCAAGAGTGAAGTGTGTGTGAAATGACTCTCAAGTCATCTCCTTTTATACTAAAACGTTGAGCACATGTGGGGTTTATTTAGTTGTTGGCCGACCTTGACGAATTGTTCCATAACACAAATAAATTCATAACTCCATGAATACTTATCAAAATCGGATGATATTTAGATAAATCCTACACCTCTCGATAAGAGGGATCCAAGAAAAATATCAGCTGCCATAAAGAAGATGACCCACATGGAGTTTGGCCCTAGTTGCCAATTTTAACACTCCCTCTCAACGAGGGAGAACTCCAACCACTGATCCATCTGTCTAACTATACTATCTCTGCCATCAATGCCCTGCACTGCTCTGCTCTGCTCTACTCTACTTTGCTCTGCTGAGCTTTGCTCTGCTCTGCTGAACCATGAAGAAGAATTGATCGAGAATGTCTCATACCATTCTCTACTGACCCGAAGTTAGTTCCATATGAAGAGAGTGTGTCATACCACTCTTACTGACTCAAAGTCAATTCACTCCCTCTCAACTAGGGAGAACTCCAACCACTAATCCATCTGTCTAACTATACTATCTCTGCCATCAGTGCCCTGCACTGCTCTGCTCTGCTCTACTTTACTTTGTTATGCTGAACCATGAAGAAGAATTGATCGAGAATGTCTCATACCATTCTCTACTGACCCGAAGTTAGTTCCATATGAAGAGAGTGTGTCATACCACTCTTACTGACTCAAAGTCAGTTTCATTGATCCCAGATCAATATCACAAGAGAGTGTCTCAAACCACTCATACTAATCCCAGATCAATGGAGGTCATCCTAGCATAGGGAGTACGGTAGATACATGATGCGTCCATCGGTACTACTATGGTCCCTAACCCCATTTCCCTACTCATTGGCCAAATGAGAGGTACTTCCCATGAGTCCCAGACTGCATGGGTAGGATGCCTCGACAGAAGAACCACTCATCCTGTCCATAAATCGCCACGGGGTATCACAAGGGAAGGTTGAACCATTCACCCTATATATAGCATACCATTAGGGGAGGGTGAGTCGCCCTATGGTCGCTTGTTGCTCCAAGAAGAATCCCAAGCCCCCTGGAGCTCCCAAAACTCAATGCATGCATCATATAGGACCCTCATAAGAGGGTTTCTTAACGACTCCAATTCGTTCGGGAAAGTCACAAATTTGACGTTTCCCCGGGGCTTTGACAGAATGTCTACGACTTGTACATTAGTCTCAATGCAATAGAGCCTTCTCGCTCATCGACGTACCATATCCCAGATAAGGTAGTATCTGATGTCTATATACTGGAGCAATCATAGAATACGGGATTCCTTAACAATCGAATCCCCCCTTTGGTTGACACAGAAGATCACGGAAGTATCCATCATGTGTGCAAACAGCTCACAAAGGAGCTTCCACAACCAGGCAGCTTCACACGAGATCATACTCGTGGCTATGTATTCGGTCTCAACGGTGCTCAAAGCAATCGTCTTCTGCTTCCTGCTCATCCAGGATATCGAAGTTGAACCCAAAGAGAACCAGCACTCAGAGGTGCTCTTGCGATCCTCCACACTACCTACCCAGACAGCATTTGAATAATCATGCAGCTTCACATTTCCGGCAGTGTATCTCAATCCATGAGAGATTGTGCCCCTAAGATATCTCAAAAGATTCTTGGCACCAATCTAGTGAGGCTCAACCATATATGAGCTCAACATGCAAACTACAAATCATATATCCGAACGGGAGTTCATCAAGAACATCAATGCTAGAATAAGTTTATGAAACTTAGAGGCAATTCCCAAATCAGGTCGGGTATCCCTACCACATAACTTCTAAAAGTTAAGATCCATCGAGGTAGTCACAGGCTTGCAGTTCATCATTCCAAATCCGGAATCCAACTCCCTCTTACTTTTGCAAATGAAAGGGTTTGCACCTGTTAGAAAGAGGTCGTCCTCATAAGGTGCCAATATGAGAGGCCTATCATCCACAACTTTCATGCAATGGTTTGGATCGGCTTCACCCCTAGTGAATCTCAGTTTCATCAGACAACTATCAGTCCTCTCATATTAAGCCCGGGGGGCTTTCTTCCACCTGCATACATGAGATTCTTGATCATGAATCTCAAACCCCTTGGGTTGTTTCAAACTTTTGGACTTGCTGCATGAGGGGAATGGTCCCCTTGTAAGATTTTCCTTCGGTACATCTCGAACATGTACCTTCATGCTCTTGTTGAATTCAGGCATCCCTGTCACCATCTGACTCACATCGGGTAGGGCACCATAATAAGCAGACCTCTGGTGCTATAGATGAGATGTGCCAACTGACATGGTCCCCAATGCACTTCCTGCAACTTGATACAATTTTCCAACCCTGAACCCATGAGTAAAAGCATCTTTGAAAATTCCATTTTCAAATACGTACCTTCCCATCGATGAATGCCACCCTTAAACCTTTGATTTCCATTGCCAAAATGGACACCAAGTTCTTCTTGCGATCAGGTACATAAAAGATATTCTTGTAAATGGATCGAGTTACCCTCATTCAATTGAGGGGTAACATTCCCTACACCCTTTTCGGGATAGCTGGCATTGACTCCAAGTGTAATCCCACAATTGTTTCTATCTCTACCAAATTAGAGAGAGCACCCTTCTATCCGATGAAGTGCCTTAAAGCACTACAATCAATAAGCCAGATTCCCAAAGAGTCTGGAGGAGAGGGCCAATATAAGATAATACTTCTTTATCTTACCAAAAACAACATTTGATTCTTCATACCGGGGGTTCCTTGCTTTCTCTGAAGAGTCAGCTATTTCTTTGGTGATCTACATTAACTATCATTCCTCCCATCATTGAAGATGTCCTTGGAATGATTGTTATCATCATCAAGTGATGTGTCCCTACCATTTTGACACTCCTTCGAATTTATTGCAAGCAAGCCACTCGCCTTTCCTTCCACCCTTAGATCTGGACTTCCCATTGAAGTGATCTTAAGGTAGGCCATCAGAAGCTTCCGCTGCGCCATTCTGATAATGTTCTCTGCTTCGACTTCACCCTTGGTGAATTTGAAGAGGGATGAGGAATCCATTAAGCCTTTTGTCCTTTCCCAACTGTCTTTAGTGATTGCTCTTTCACTCTTGCTTGGGCTTTGTCTTCACCTCAGCTCTGATACCATGTTAATTTTAGGTATGTTCTATGCCTAGAGCAATTTATTTCAATTTTCACAGTTAGCTCAATACCTTTTCCAAATCAGCAATCACATCAGCATAATAGTAAATTGCAGATAGAACATAAACATAAATCATAGAAGACAAGCCAAGACAAGAGGACACAAGATGTGGCGCTAGCCAGGGACAAACCCCAATGTGGGGAAACCCTTGATCAATTCTTCTTATATGTTCTTCAATAGTTCAACAGAGAGAGAGAGAGATAATACATTTACAACAAAAGTCAACACTTTGACTTATCTAAATAGGAGCATAGATCATCTCTAAGAAGATGATACATGAAGTCGTTGAACTCAGTTGAAGGCATGCTACTTAAACTGATTCTCCAAGGTGACTCCATCACCATGCTACACCTATCATTGTGTTGCACCTCATCAGAGATAGTGGCCAGATGTTGGAGCCATGAGTACTTGTTGCTGGGACAAAATAGAGAAAGTTTTCATTATGGTGACAGCTAAAGGACAACATCCAGGGGTTGTTGGAGCCATGAATACTTGTTGTTGGGACAAAATAGAGAAATTTTTCATTACAGTGACAGCTAAAGGACAGCATCCAGGGGTTGAAAAACCATATTCGTTCAAGGCAGTATCATACCTAAGAAGTATTTGATGGTAGCATTGACATTTGACAAAAGATATTTGTATTGTATTATCTCTAGAAGCTTCGCATTGATATACTGCAAAATTTGTGCAATAGCAGAGAGGTAGTGGCCAGATGTTGAAGCCATGAATACTTGTTGTTGGGACAAAATAGAGAGTTTCCATTGGGTTGTGAGCATATATTTCACAATGAATATATGGATATGTTGCAATTGAGCCACATGTTGATGAGGAAGTAAGAAGAGGTAGTTTTAGTGACAACATTTGCAGTGTTGGGGCAATACTTGCAGTATTGAGACAGTGAAACAGACACTGACTAGTGGATAGAGGCAGAGGTGTATATAACAATGTACTATTGATTGCATGGTATGGAGAACAAAAGCTTGTACTTGGCTTGAGGAGATGCATACTGATAGGGTTTGGAAAACATACTGTGTTGAAGTGTAGCAATGTGTTGTGGGGTTAAGTAGTGGCAGTGTAGTGCAGCAGCAGTGGCAACAGTTGTGGAATAGTGAAGTGCAGTGATAACAGGTGAAGAGCAAGAGGAGTGGTAGCAGTGGACAGCAGTAGCAGCAATGGACAATGGTGGACAGCAGTGACAGTGGACGGCAGCAACAGGTTAAGTGGCAGACCATAATGGGTCATTTTCCCTGGTACGGGAGCCCAAACTTACTTAGGGAGCAATTGCTTCCTTCCAGCCTTGCTGGTAAAACCCTTGGGGAGTCTTGTACTTACTTCCAGTTCAACTAAACACTAGTAAAACATGTATGTAGCCATGCGTAACAAAGCTTGTTGAGTGACATCTTCTGTATATTGATGTGATGTGATTTTATTTCATGTTTGATGCTCTGAATATTTAAAGGAACCTAACCAATTGTGTGAAAATTAAAGGAAATATTGATTCACCCCCCTCTCAGAATTTCCAATAGGATCAAGGCTCATCAATGAGATACAAGCAATGTGTAGTGCATGGACTCTAGAATATGGTTGTGTGTATTGCTACCAAAAACCTTCCAGCAACAACATAGAGGAATTATCAATGACAACCTAAAAAACATTCTCCACAACCACGTCATCGAATATCTGAGACAATAATTATGCATCCTTCACTCAACTAGATGCATCTACTGACTTCAAAAGGATGGTTTCTTGTGGGTAAGAAAAAAGGAAATTAAGTATGGTATGGGATCTTGTGGGTAAGAAAAAAGGAAATCAAGTATGGTATGGGATCTTCCATCAATGAATGCCTATTAGATGGTGGTACATCCCAGTTTGGTCCATGATTCTTTAAAACCTAAGTCACATGAGACACAGAGGACACGTAAATACGAGTATTCGACACAAGACACAGCAACCCTGGAAACAGGACACAAGGGACACGTTTTATATATATATATATTAAAAAAATACTAAAAGATAGTGATTGATCCATATAGATATTAATCATGATGATATCACTATTTAGTATTTAGTATACACTATTTAGTATTTAGTATACACTATTTACTATTTAGTAATTTACTAGTTAGTTTATTAATTGACTACATCATTGATGTTCACAGTTCAATGCTCATTGTTCATGTTATAAAATATGTTATTAACTTCAAACAAGTTCGATCATGTTCAAACTTCACATAAGGTAGTTTATAAATTATAAATTTATATTTGTTCAAGCTTCACTATTGATCAAAGCATTAATCGAGCTTTCCCTCCCTTTAGACCTCGAAGGTGTAGTGAGGAATGAGCACATGATGGGGAGTTGGGCTTTCTCTTTCAACACACGATCTATACATGGTTACTAGTCATAAAATGTGGTCACTGGTATATAATAAAGTTAAGTTCCATAGGCTATAACACAACTTACAAGAAATTTAAGTGCTCCAAACTCTCAGCAAAGCACGCAAATGCTCGTCTCCTGCATCTCCAAGGCTAGGTCGATGTGAAGTTGTGAATTGTGCTCTCAATGTGAAGTTGTGAGGATTGCACTCGAATCACATTCCACAACAAATTTGATTTTAGAAACAAGCAAACTTGACTTTGGCGGCAAACAATGACAAAAAAAACCCAAAAAGAAACCATGTTGCAGGTTTTAAATGTCACTTTTCATGGGACACGTGTCCTAAGAGCCAAAACCTTTAGGGCACATTTTCGCCACACCCAAAACACGTGTCTTAATTGGAGGACATGAAGAAAAACGTTTTCGACACATTTTAGGGCACATTTCGTGTCCGACATGTGAAATATGAGACACGAGACCCTAAGGGACATGTCCTGTGACAGTTTAAAACCCTTCAAGTACTCATTTATGAATCCAACTTAATTATGTAAAAGTGTCCCCAAGTGTCATGAAAACCAAGACCCTTGAAGCCCTTACTAGTGTTAGATTTTCTAAACTATGTTCAACAAATTCTACACTCTAAATGTAATGCCCCCAACCGTTTAGGAGGCATGAGGGGGAGCTCCACTAGCCTAATAAAGTTCTTGTAGGCTAAGGCGGGGAAAAAATTTAAGGGAACATGATTCACCTAGGAGAAATATTACAAATGCTAAAGTGGTAAAAAGAGAGACATGCCCTACACTAATTAAAAGTCATTTTTAATTTATAAAGAGAAAACGCCACTAAAGTGACTTCAAAAAAATAAAAGGGTAAAAAAGTGGCAAAAGGGGAAAATGAGGAGTCTCTCCTCATTCTAGTTTTTTGTCATTTGAGAAAACAAAAAAAAAAATGGAGAGTTCTTGGAGAAGAGTCTAGGGTTTTGGAAGCCCTACTCGCTAGTTGTTAGTTTCAATGTTGAGACCATACATCCTAACTTGGTGAGTGGAATCACTCAGATTTCACCATTGTGCTTCATTGGAGAAAAGATTTGTAGAAGATAATGGAGGTAACAGTGTTACCAGTTGAATTTATCTTCTAATATGGGTTTTTCTTCATCTCTTGGACAGGCTGTGCATACCCATTTAAATATTGAGATTCCAAGCTTAAGAAGGGAGGAGTTTCACTGCCATAGAGGGCAAAGTCATTCTCAGTTGGTGGGTCGAAGTTCTAAGGGAATAAATCGAGTTTCCTCACTGTTGTGTGTAGGCCAAGTTCATTCATTCTCTGGACCAAATATCCGTTTGTTTGTGGCTAAGTATACTTTTGGAAAGAGGGCCAAGTTTCAATGTCTGGAAGGGGGTTGAATCTTCGCTTAGTTGCAGACTGATATACAGACTTTGTTGGCTGAATTTTGAATCTGTAGAGGCTGAGCTTACATGCTGATAGAAGCCGAGTTTTGTATGCTGGTACACACTGAGTATCTCTCCAATCTGCTTACTGAACACACACTGGAGAAGAGGACGAGTATCCACCTGTAGCTGGTTTGAACCACTGGAATATATACTGCTGGAGCTGACTGAAAGGACTGATATATATTGTTGTAGCCACCTTAAGGACTGATATTCAGAGGGTTATCTTGCTGGAAAAAAACACCAGGTTCTCCTAATCTTGTTATTCACAGTGTATACTTATGCCAAGTTAATGATAAGGCTGTCCATGCTTAGATTTATTGTCATTCACACTTGTATCAGCACTAACATATTTCTGGATTCAATATAAATCATTCAAGGTTGTTTTGAAGCATTTTCATGCCATGTAATAGTCATTGTATATTATTTGAAATAAATTGTGAAAGGTTCACCTACAGCAGTGTATTTACAAACTGTTTGATGAAACCCTTCACTGAATACTTCAATAAAAACTCAGAATTTTATTGGGGAATTTAAGGTATTTCCAAGGGAAAATTCTACACTAAACAGAATTCCCATGGAAAACTAAACATTAAAAAACTTAAAGCTACTCAAAACTGCACTCTGTAATTAATGATAGAATCTATAAATATATAGTATAGAAATATATTACGGAAAATCAATAGATGGCTATCGAAACCTGTTACTACTTTTTTTCATTAACTAAAATGAAAATCTGGTACAAGAAAAACAGTGAACTGCTAACGGCTGCGCTGAAAACCTTAGAATAAACCTATACCCCGCCTTCTCTTTTATAGAATAAGATAGTAGGTGCAATGAATCTGGACACATGCACAACAGCACTTCAACTGAAGTTGATCTAAGGCATGCAAGCATGTATCCTCCTTGAGATATGCACCCTTAATTGCACGCACACACCTTACCTAAATAAGCAAGAGTTATAGAACTATTTAATAAAATTGAAGCTAACATGCAGCTACATGTGCTCTGTTTTACTTAGAAACAACATGAAAACTATCTAACACATGCACACTTCATGCGAAAAAAAACAACATTATCCCTACCTATCTCTGGCTGGCAGATGCATGCACCCTCATTGCATGAAACCAATAAAAATTGTGATGCACCTTCTAGTCTACTCTACTATTGTGCCCTTGTCTACAGATCATCATGCTGTATGAAAACTGATGTTGTATAGATCTAATGAGTTTTTCATGTTATAGTAAATAAAGCACCCAGATCTGTTGAATTTGGAAAGAGGAAGTGCACACTCACTATCCTAACTAAAAGCTACAAACATCTTCACTTTTGCAGCTTCCGCTGTAATTCAGACTTGATTCCACACCTCCGTTATTAAATTGTTCTTTGTCTGTAGCTGCAACTATACTTTCTTTTTCCATATGCATACCCAAGACTTGAACACATTTTCCAAGGTACCAAAAACTAACACTCACTCTCACTGAGGAAAGTGTTCTTTGCCAAACCTTTTGTACAAGGAAGACTGCATCAGCAACCTACCAACCTTCTTTGCCCTTCATGTCATCTTCGCTGGTCAAAATTTTCTCACACCACATCATGAACTGTTCCAAATTTCCTACAATAATGACTCAAATGTATACAGGACCAAGACAAGTGTATCAGATCTATGTATACAAAGTTGTGCAACTTTAGATTAAGGCCATTCAACGAAATTCAAACTAGCTCCTTATCCTCAACTGTGTCGCCACCTATAGAAATCTAATCTCTCAACTCTACTATCTTCATGAGATAGCTTGCTACTGCATCTATTTTGATCATGCAGGTGGTGGTGAGCTTGTTCCTCAAGAGCATCTTCCTATATAAATTCACACTCCGGTACAAGGTTCCCAAGGCATCATGCATATATTTGCCACTCTTTCTCCTAATGATATGAGGCATAACCTGATCCTTCACCAAATCCAATAGGATGTGCGTTGTGCCTGTTGACCACTGCGTGTCAACTACCCATAGCAGTACCCCCCCTTTTTCTTCGCAAAAGGGATAGCACTTGATCGACATGTCTGTGCCATTCGACAGTCATCATTCACTTGATCATATTAAGTTGTGAACCCAGTCTGCATTTTGAATTGTAAATGATCTTAGTAGAGTTGAGTCATGTATGTAAATTGCCTAGGTGGACCTAATTTTCTAGTGATAATCTACGTTCCGGAAGGTTTTTCGTCTCACCGATCCATGATCGGCAGAGTTTTCCTTCAACCTGACCCCAAAGCCGGAATGATTTTGTCATTAGAAGTATTAGGAGAATCCTAGTGTGTTAATCTGCTAGATTATGTTTGGTCGCAGAACTGGGTGAAATATGAGGGTCTATGTCAAATGGGTTTTCCCCTTCGGATGGAAATTGTAAAAGTCATGATGTAAAGTGTCTTAAGGGTTAGAAATGTTTTAATCCCCTCATAAGTCCTAAGTCCTAGGTCCTAGGTGATTTTTTCCAAAAGGCTAGGTTCGAGGATCCATTTAAAAATAAATTTAAAAAATAACTGAAAAATAAAAATTTAAAATTAAATAAATAATAAATTTTTAAATTAATAAAATAAAAAATAATAATAAATAATAAAATATTAAAAAAAAAAAAAAAAAATAATAATAAAATAATAATATTTTGAGAATTTCAATTTTTTAAAATGCATTGAAAATTCGACGGATGAGATTAAGAGATATCTTGATCCTCGTCGACGGTCGAGATCGTTTTGACATGGATCAGTCAAACTAGCCGTTGGGAATTTTTCCTTTAAATAGGGTGCTAGGGGTCATTTGAGAGAAGATTGGATCTGAGTTTTGTGTTGAAGAAGCTCTCTTGTAAAAATTTTCTGGTGCTAATAAAGAAAGACTTTGGGGTCAAAAGCTTGCTGGCGTTACTCTCTTGAAGTGTTGTGAGCCATTTCATTTTCTGTATATTGTAATTTTCAGCCATTAATAACAGCTTAATGAAGAGTATTGTTCAGCATAGGTATCTTGTTCACTTGCTAGGGTTTGAATGGTATTAGGGTTTCTGAAGTAATGGCAGGTATCTCTATTGCATTGGAGATCTAGTACTATTTTTTTTCTCTTTATTGATGGTTAAAGTGAGCTGTGCAAGAATATCTTATTGAAGAAGATCAGTGGGTGTTTGGGGAAGTTCTCGGCTGAACCAGCCAACTCCCACAAGCACTTCTTGCAAAGCCCAGCTAGTTTTGATCCTGGGTTAATCATTTAGTTTGTTTTATTATTTGCATGAGAGATTTCTTAAATATTTTCATAGTAAATCTAAATTTCTAAAAAATATTTTCGATGATAACTGACAAATCTGTAGAGCTATAATTTTGAAATTTTTGATTGGTTTGCAGGGTTTCATTTTAAATTTTTGCCTATATCTTCCGGGTTTTGTTTTCCATTTGCAGGTTGCAGGTCTGAGATAAAATCTGGTAAAAAATTAATTTTTTGCAGGCTTTTAAATTCAATTGCCTTTAGATTTGGAAATTTTTTAGAGGGTTTCATCCACAGAGGCTGAAGTTGTCCAGACAAATTTTCTATGCTCATAACTCTCTGTTCATCCTCAGATCTCTGCATCTCCTCAGGCTGCCCACGCAGCTCCCTCAATATGCCTTCCATTCAACGTTTTTCACCATCCTCACATACTGCCATATCCACACAGTACTCACGCCTTCCCTTCCTCTTCATCTGAGTGTGCACCATTCCAAACCCACGTATCCTCTGCTTGCAGTCATCCATCTCCACGCTACTCACCCGTACCCTCTCCTCACGCAGCTATACCAACATTCTAGCTCTTACGCAGCGATATCCCTCCATCCCATGCAGCCCCCTCTGTCGTCTCTCTGCCTCACGCCATCCCTTCACGCAAACGACAATAAACTTAGCTAAATATCTGATGCGCGTATGGTAGGTCTGGTGCGTAGTGGTTTGTGCGTAAATATTCCAACCTTCGTGAGCCTTCTATCTGCCACCGTCGAGCCTCAGAACCTACACGCAAATGAAAACTTGACTCGTGAGGTTTAATAGTTTGCGTATAAGGGTTTTAGCGTAATGTATATTTTTTGGGTTTTGTTTGGTTAGCTTTTAGGCATAGTTTCTTAGCATAGGTTTAGATTAAATTTGAAATCGATTTTCTTTATTTTAGTTTTAGTTTGGTTTAGTTAGGATTCAATCGTTTTAGTTTTAGTTTGTTTAATATGTATGCGTTATTTTTTTTAAATTCATTCAGATTTTTAGCTTTAGTTTTATTTCGTTTAATGTATATACATGCATGCGTTATTTTGTAGGGTTTAATATTTTAATTTCAAATCCATAAAAAAAGGGGGCTTTTAGGGTTTTAGATTTTGATTTTTTTTAGTTTTAGTTTTAATTAGATTTAAGTTAGATTTTTCTTTTTTTTTAGACTTTTGTTTAAAAATTAAAAAATCATAAAAAAATACAAAAAATACAAAAAAAAAGAAGAAATTTATTTTCATTTAAAAAATAGATTTAGATTTTTCTTTTAGTTTTAAATTTCTTAAATCTTTTCTGAAAAACCATATAAAATTTTTGGGAAATATTTTGGCCAGATTCGGTCTTGGCTCAAGCGCTTATCATGTTTTACTTTTTCCTGTTGAGATTAAGATTTTGTTGTTTATCATGCATGAATGTTCATTCTGAAGATTTGCTACAGGAATATGATATCTGGTTAATGTTCAAGTTTACACGGTTGTATCTTTCGAAGTTCATTTTTTTTAATTGCTAGATCATCATTAAAAACATTGTGAATTTACTGGATATCTTGCATTGTTCAAGTTATTTGATGATTGTTGTGCACGGTTTACATTTCTGCAACATCTAAAAAGTAATCGTTTAAACATCAAACTCATAAGGCACTGGTTTGTTAACTCAATAAAATCTATTAAGTGCTTTTGTCCTTTCGTGTCTCCCAAACCAACTGGTTCACAGTTGGTCTTCCACTTTCCTACAGGGTCTACCCCCCTTAGCCGCGGGAGACAGGCTTAAACGAAGAGATCGGGGATCAGAGTGACAGCCCCCAGTCTGAGCGTTGTCGTGACAATCCGTGCGACAACAGTGCCCACTGCCATTTTATACTGTTCTGCCAAATCTTTGGGATCTATAAGTTGTGCAACCACCTTCTCCACAATGTCCCATAAATCTGCCATTTCTATGAGGTTCTGCAATCTCAACTTCCACAACACAAAGTTGGCAGCTCCCTCCAACAATTGACTCTTGTTGATGATATAACAGCAGATAGGTACATCTGCATAGTCTAGGTGTCAAGCATGCCGGAGCGGTCAAAGGCTCTCGAGGTACTTGCTCATGTTGTGTGAGTGACTTTTATGATTTCCTTCCTAAGTTTAACTTAGGGAAAACAGATTGATTGATTAATTAATTAAT
The DNA here is from genome assembly GCA_000404065.3 of Pinus taeda. Lineage (NCBI taxonomy): Eukaryota > Viridiplantae > Streptophyta > Pinopsida > Pinales > Pinaceae > Pinus > Pinus taeda. The sequence goes on from APFE030169439.1 coordinate 163,788, forward strand.
GTTGACTATTGGTCTAAAGTTTTCTAAGTGATTTAATCATTACCATTGACCTATGTGGGTTAGGGAAAACAGATTGATTGATTAATTAATTAATTAATGTTGACTATTGGTCTAAAGTTTTCTAAGTAATTTAATCATTACCATTGACCTATGTGGGTTAGGATTTAATCATAGCCATCCATCACTTTGGAGATTAAGGGTTAGGGTCTTGGCACGACGATAATTATAAAAGAGAGCCTAAGGGAGGAGAAAGACACATTGAATTATTGAGAGAGCGATTTTCTCAAGTGGAGAGTGAGAGAGTCTAGGCTAAAGAGAAGGATAAGTTGCAATAAAGAAATTCCAATGAGAGAATTCTAAGAGGGCCAAGATATTGGAGAAAGGAGGCCAAATTTGCAAGGAATTAATCCATGACAAATCATTTCTTTGCGGTGGATGTATCAGACACCAACGTAGTGTTGGGAGTCTAGTGACTCTATACGCTTGGCAGAGTCACAACAGAGTGGCAGAAGTTGGAGATGGAGTTCGTAGGGCCAGATGGCAAGACCATGTTGCTTCAGGAGATGCACTCATACCCACCATAGGCTGTTTCGGCCCACAGGATGGAGGTTGATTTGAGACATGGAGACGTTGAGTGGGTTGTGGAGTTGAGGATCTTAGAGGCTAGGGGGAAACCCAAGCCACCACATTTGGAGATACGGGTTATTCTTGACAGGTATCCAGTTGTGTTTGGGGACATACCACCGAGACAGCCTACTAACCGGGGGTTTGAGCACACCATTGAGTTGGAGCCAGGGGTGCAAGCCGTCATCACCACCCCTTATCGAAATCCCAAGGCTTATCGAGATGAGATTGAGAGGTCCATCCATGAGTTACTGGCACTTGGGCACATCTGACCCAACTCTAGCCCTTTTGCCTCAAGTTGTGCTGGTGAAAAAGAACGATGGGTTCTTATAGATGTGCATTGATTACAGGGCTCTCAACAAGAACACGTTGAAGAACCGCTACCCCATTCCCTGTATAGATGAGTTGATGGACACGTTGAGGGGGGCGAAGTTCTTCTCAAAGATTGATCCACAGTCGGGGTACCATCAAATTCGGGTGAGGGACCAAGATGTCCCGAAGGTAGCATTCTAGTGCCATTATGGGCACTTTGAGTTCCTGGTTATGCCCTTTGGGCTGACCAATGCACCTGCCACATTTTAGTCATGCATGAACGACGTGTTTCGTGGGCAGTTGAGGAAGTTCGTGTTGGTGTTCTTTGACGACACCTTGAGACAGTACTACGCATTGTGGAGGAGCAAAAGTTCTATGCCAAATTGTCCAAGTGCGAGTTTGGGTTGACTAAGATGCTCTACCTTGGGCACGTCATTGAGGAGAATGGTGTCAAAGTGCATGAGGAGAAGATTAGAGCTATCTGATATTGGCCAAATCCACGGAATGTAACGCTAAGGGGGTTCGTGGGAATTTGCACCTATTACAAGAAGTTCGTGAAGGGCTTCTCACAACTGGTTGCACCCCTCAGAGACTTGACGAAGAAGGGGGCTTTCGAGTGGACCACTACAGCGCAGGAAGCATTTGATCGCCTCAAGGAGGTCATGAGTACTTGTCCAGTGTTGGCACTCCCTGATTTCACTCAACCTTTCGTGTTGTAGTGTGATGCATCAGGAATGGTTGTGGGGGGCATATTGATGCAGGGAGGGCACCCCATAGCGTTTGAGAGCAGGAAGTTACTAACCCATGAGCTGCTTTACTCCATCTATGACAAGGAGACGTTGGCCATCATGCATGTGTTGGCCAAATTCAAGCAGTATTTGGTGGGGAACAAGTTCAAGGTCAAGACCGATCACAACAGTGTCAGGTTCCTTTTGGAGCAGAAACAACCACAGGAGAGGCAGCAAAAGTGGGTGAGCAAACTACAAGCGTATGACTTTGACATCGAGTATGTCAAAGGGAAGCACAACGTAGTTGTTGATGTGTTGTCCAAGAGACCAGCCACTTTGTCCTTAATGAGTATTGCCCCTGACTGGAGGGCGCAGTTACTCATTGAGTACTCCAAGGACAAGTTTGCATGTGAGATCCTTGATGGGTTGGTGACGGATGATCGGTATCGGGTGATGAACGAGGTGATCTACTACCGAGACTAGATTTACTTGGTACCCAGCTCCCCATTGAGGGAGAAGATTCTACAGGCTACCCATGATTCACCACTATAGGGCGCTAGGGATTTACAAAGACATATCAGACCATCAAGGAGCGCTTTGCAAGGAAGGGCCTCAAGGAGGATGTTCTGAGGCATATATGGGAGTGTGACGCATACCAGCCAAACAAGGGAGAGAAGACACACCATGTTGGTCTACTATAGTCGCTTCCCATTCCGGAGGGGAAATGAGAAAGCATATCGATGGATTTCATCACTGGTTGCCCACTGTACAGGGCAAAGACTGCATCTATGTGGTGGTAGATCGCTTGACGAAGTACACTCACTTCTTTGCCATTCCATCCCGATACTCGGCCTCATAGGTGGCCGAATTGTTTTTCAGGGAGGTGTTTCAGCCACATGGTCTCCCCAAGACCATTGTCAATGACCAAGACAACAAGTTCATGGGTGGATTTTGGTAGGAGTTATTCAGGTTGGTGGGTACTGAACTCACCCCGAGTACCAGTTACCACCCACAAACGGATAGACAAACAAAGATAGTTAACAAGTGGTTGGAGGGCTACTTGTGTAACTATGTGACAGGGTAGCAGAAGGCATGGATACGATGGTTGCATTTGGGGGAATACTGCTACAACACCATGCATCACATGTCTATAGGTATGTCACCATTTCGAGCCCTATATGGTTATGAGGCATTGTATTTTGCTGACGTTATGTTTAGAGACAGCAGGGCCCCAAGGGCCAAGGACTGGATACAGGAGTGCCGAGACACCTTGAGGGCTCTGAAAGACAATCTGCAAATGGCCCAAAATCAACAGAAGCTTTATGCAGACAGGGGCAGAGTTGAAAGGCAGTTCGAAGTTGGGGACTTGGTCTTTCTGAGGCTCCAACCGTACTGGCAATCTATGCTCAAGCAGAAGGGGGCCGAAAAACTCAAACCCTACTTCTATGGGCCTTATTGTGTTACCCGGGGAGTCGGGTGCACAACGTTTTTCATATGTCTTGCCTCAAGAAGGCACTACGGCAACAGGTCACCGCTACTACAGAGCTACCCCCTATGGACGATGAAGGCCATTTGGTGTTGGAACTAGAGGCTATTTTGGATACCAGAGAGAGGCACCTATGTAACAGAGTCATCAGGGAATCTTTTATTCAATGGAGGAATCTACTAGATGAGGATGCCACCTAGGAGGGGTAACAGATACTGTAGCATCCTTCTTTGCAGTTGCTTGAGGACAAGCAACATTTTGGCAGGGAGGGTTGTGATATTCCTGCTTAGTGTTTCACTAAGGGAATATCAAAATTTTGATCAATTTTGGCATTTCACATTATTTTACTTAGGAAAAGGGGGCCTAAGGGACCCATATGTGATTTTTGGCATAAGAGGCACTCCAACTATAGTGCTCAGCGAAAAATTGCGGCTTTGGTGGAACGTGGGGCCACCACGAAGGCATTTTCGGCCCACATGGAGAGTACACTCTCATTGGCTCGAAGAAGGTGGGAGAAAGTCGATGTGGGCCCACATGGGCAGCCTTGGAGGCAATTCGATAAAAGAAGGGAGGAGCTCTCATTTTGGTTATCATTCATCATTTTAGAATTTGTCTTTGACAAGAGCACGCTTAAGCAGTGAGCCAAGTCTGCATGTGTTGTTTAGCACATCGGGTGTTCCGAGTAGAAAACCCAGCCCTTGCTTCAGTGGACTTCGAGTGCCAGCCCAAGGAGGGAGTTCTTCTTCAGCCTAATTCGTACCAACAGCAAGAGGTCGCTTTACAGCAGCAGAGAGAGCCACAGCAATGCAATCACTGCTAGACGCACTCCGGGAGTTTGAGGTGGAGATTTTGTGGGAAGGCTTGGGAAGCCTTCTAACAGGGTTTGCAGGCATTTTGGGGGCACTTCAGTAGCAGATCATCCAGGAGGTCAAATTTCCCAATAGGAAAGCTAGTCAAGCTCAAGGGAGTCGAAATTTTGGGGTCAAGTTTTGGCTAAACCCTTCGTGGGATATTTTGGGTTTCTTGAGTAGAGGCCAGGATCAAATTCCCGGAATTTTCTGAGCAGTAGAGAGGGCTCTAACAACTCTTCATTTCAGACAGCAGCACCATTTTCTGGGAATTACAGCGCAGTAGTTGGGCCAAACTATCAGAGCTTGTTGGAGGGTGAACCAGGGATCATTGTGGGCTTTGCTAGCTTGCTAAAAGCAAGCCCAGGTGCACTCATTCCAGCACCTTGATTGTACATCTTTCCCAATTAATAAAATGAGTATACAGTGCTGTTGTGGAAGCATTTTCATGGTTTGATTGTCTGTTATGGTTTTTGATTTGTTGTCTATTTTGCTTTGAATATTTACTGTTAATTTTCCCTTAGGGATATTACATCAACCCACAGCCTCTCCTAGTAAGGTAGGTTCTCATGTGCCACAACACCTTTGACAAAGGGAGCCCATGGCTTAGTGAAGCCATTCAAGGATATCCTCACCAATTCTTGATTTAACATGGCCTGCTCAATTGCAGCAAACTAATCACAAGTAGCTTCAACAAATTCACAGATCAGTGAGTTTGCCATCAAGTTCGAGAAGGAATTCTCATTGGTGTCTTGTCTTTATAGCATCATAGCCAAGGGTGCATTGTTCATGGATAGTGGTACTTCTTGTTATATGAAGGGATCACCAGAGTTGCTCACCGGTATTTTACAGGGTGACTCAGAGCTACATGTGGAGCTTGGGAACAATGTCAGGTGTGCAGTAGAGGAGGTTGGGATTATTTGGTTTCAGATAGAGTTAAGAGGACCTTTGGAGGTGACAAAAGTGCTTTATGTTCTCGATCTAACGATGAACCTTCTAGCAATCTTATCCGTTGAGGACAAGGGATACGAGGTGCTTTTCCAAGATGGACAGGTACTTGTCAGGCTAAGAACTTTCAATCCAGGTGCAGGTCGTGTAATTGGCAAGAGAGAGGGTAACTTGTATATGTTGCAATCTCAGCTTGTACGTGCTCTGGTTCATGATAGTGCGACTTGTGTAAGTTACGGCGCAAGAGGATGACTCACTTGCATCACAAGGCTTTAGTGATACTAAGGGAGATTGTCACTAGTCTTCTAGAGTTCAGTGTAGAGAAAAAGGTGTGCAAGGGATGTGCACTTAGCAAGTATGCCAAGACTGCTTTTCCAAGCGATGATACCAAATCCAAGGGGATATTAGATTTGGTTTATTCAAACGTCTTTGAGTGGGTACGGTTACTACGGGATCTTCATACATGATTTCTTCAGAAGGACATGGATTTACTTCATGAGGACCAAAATGATGTCTTCAGTCAGTTTCAAGAGTTTAAGGCTCTTAGGGAGAACCAGACTAGGAGGAAGATCAAGGTCCTATGATCAAACAATGGGGGTGAGTATAGCTCCAACGATTTCAAGAGCAAGGAGGCAAGAATCCAGGAGTTGACAGTACCTTACAACCTATTGCCACCTTGCTTACACACCTAAGTTAATGTCTGAAAAGTCCTCAACCCCACTAGGTGTGGCCTTGGTGGCAAAGCTCTACTGAAGGGGTTGTCACCTAATCCCAACTCTCTCCAACTCTCTCCATCTAGGCTCTCTCCTACCTAAAGCCAAGGGGGTGGACCCTAAGGATGATTTCTAAAGGAAAGGCTTGTTAAAGTAACAAATTCTAGGAGATAGTTAGTACATTACTTAGAACATTCACCATTCAACAACTTGAGAGATAACTTGAAAGCATATAAATGATAAGCAAGTTCAAATAACCATGGGCATATAAGTACTAACGATGTAGGTAAAACAAATGGATTCAACAAGATAAATTCTGCAAGAAAACTGTATGTGAGTAGACCAATGCCAATATACTTGCAAGAAATAATATGCTCAAAATGAAATCATAATACTTGCATGCAAAATATGTCTTCTAAGATACAAAAAATTGCCAGAATGGGAAAGCTGCCAAACAAATGTTAGTACAAGAGATGTGAGCAACAATATTGAAGATATAACTTGCAAGAAAGGAAAGTTTGTACTTAAAATGAAATGCTCAATTAAAATATAATAACATCAAGTAGCCATGAGCAAAAGCTTAGAAAACAAGAACAATAGGATTGCAAGTAAGATAGGATGCCTACAAATCAAGTTGATGTAAAATGGGATGATGCAAGTCTAGACTATGTGAGATTCAAGTTATCATGGTTAATTTAGATGCCTAGTCTATAATGAGAAGTTTCCCTTTCAAACTCTTACAACAAGGTAAAGATTTGGGTGAGTTGCAAGGAAGATGGGTTGAAGAGGCACTAGTCCTTCATTAACGATACCCTTCCCAGGATCCTTGCAATCCACGTGTCTTCGTTCCTACAAGGGTTTGACCACAAGAGAACTACGAGGTCACGTGTTTTAACCTTACTCCATACCAAGTGAAAGAAAAATCAGAAAAAATTGTCCTAAAATGTCTATTCAACCAATTTTATACTTTGGAGGTAGATTTTTGGTAATGTAAACTCTAACTTTAATGTGCAAATGCCTAAATGGTTGATCCAATTTGTTTCAAATAAGAGAATGGTAACAAGATGCTCCAAAAGATATATCAAGTGAACAATATGATCAAGATGATACTTCAAGCACAAATTGACATATAAAAGGAAATAATGAAGCATGTAACAATAAGAATCTGAAACAAATGCCAAATAAAAGAACTAGATCAAATAACAACTCAAATTTTCCAATGAAATGAAAGCGTTATGCCTTGCTTGTAGCGTGTTACTGCTTAAACAAATGAACTGCACAATACAAGGAACAAATAAAATTTGGCAAGTTTGATTGCAAAATAGGAAAATGTCAGTGTCGTGTTTAAGGTTATGAGTTAATTGTGCACAACTATATTAGATTAGCAAATGAAATGATGCATGCAAGTAAATTAGTTGAGTAAATTAGAAACTGGACTATAGAAAGTTAACCACCCAAGAAGATTTCCTCCCTCTAAATGAGGAGGTGGGATACCATGGGAAAAACTTCCCAAGCTCCCTCAAGAAAAATCAGCTCTTTGTTAACTTGTTACGAAGAAGAGAAACCTTCAAAAGGCCTCAAATAAACTCAAGAAGGGTCTTTACAATAGTTGTTGCTCTTAAACACTAGATCTCCTCCTTGAAAAGCAAAACAAATAGCTAATGAAGTACAACGAGAAAGGCTCTCAAATCTGAAAAGTTAAAGGATTTGTTGCATCTAAAAATCAGCTTCCAAGAGCGCTGAAGGTCTACGCAAGAGGAGAGAAGCTAAGCCTCTTTAGTCCACAACCCTATCAAAAGAGAAAGGCTGCCTCAAAAGAGCTCTCGGCCTAGACCAAAGGACCAGTTTTCCAATGCTCTTGGCCTAGTAGATTCGCCTTCCTAACAGCACTAAGGTCCTACAAGAAAAGGTAAGTGGTTTCAACCCCTTCACTCCCTCAAGCCTACCAACAAAAAGGGTGAGCAAAATCCTCAAAATGAATCTGATGTTTCCGCAAAACAACCCTAAAAGTTAGTGGAAAACGCATAAGAAAAGGAAATGAATATCTACAAGCTGTATACAAAGGCTAAACCAAGGAATGTGAGTAGTACGCCCCTCCTTGTCTAGCTATCGACATGTTCTTAATAGCAGATAGAATCAATATAAGCACAAGTGTTCAAGATAAATGATTTAAATGAAGTAGACTTGATTAGAAACCAAAGCCAAGGATCCTTGCAAACACAAAATCAAAAGATGAGACTTTGGGAGACAACAAATGTGGGTCCTTCCATGTGCATGCTCAAGAGTGGGATGATTCCTCCAAGAATGTCCCCTCACGCTTGAGGCTTGAACCAAAGATATTTTTCTACAAAAATTCAAATAAACTCATAAGATCCATATGGGTTTAGAAACTACAATGATAAAGAAATCTTAGAGATCTATCTGAAAATCTACTAAAGCATTCAATATCTCGAATAAAATCCTAAAACCAAATGCTAGTGTAAGTTATCTCTACACTAACAAATCTCTAGTAAGCATATGGAAATAATAAGCACAATATTACAAGTAGGAAAATGAAGCACAATGATCAAGAATTATACCATGCTCAAAGAAGAATAACACCTCATAAGTGAACCCCAAAGTCTTTTATTGCATTAAAATCTAAGTACACAAAAGAGCAAAGCTTCCCCAAGCACAAGAGCTCATATCAAGATACAACAATAACAGCCAAAGGCTCATCTAAATAGGAGAATGGGAGATAATCCCAAAAGAGAAACCATATGACAAGTTGAATGATGACAATTTCAAGGCAACCACCAAGATCCTCATCCAGGCAAATCGAACCTCCAAGATGCTCTACGCTATCCTTGATTGAGGAACTCATGGGAGAGGAGAGGGACACGTGAATGAATGAAGTGGAGTGGTAGGGGACCACTCTCCACCTCATCTCTAGTGTAAATCAGATCTCCACCAAACTCATAAGTCATCACTTAACTCGAGCTCCCTTCCTCAAAAAATGCAATTTGTCTCTGGAACTCGTGATCTTCTCAAGGAATTTGATTTCCTCAATTGAGCACATGTTTCTCCTTGATCATTGGTCCTTGGTGTAGTCTACATCACTTTTAAACTTGACTTTAACTCTTGGAGAATTTCCACATCATTCTTGCATGTGTGGATATTTATTTTTCTCCCCTTTATTTATTTTTTGGCTAATTTATTGCCACATTTTTCCCTTATGAAAAATGGGTTTTGAGGGTCCAAAAATGATTGTTCACCACTCAAAGTGTGCCTTTGTAGAAAGTTGAGGGTTTGAGGTGTAATTTTGATTACTCATACCCCCCTACAACTTCTCTAGCCATCACTTATTACAATTTACATAGGAAATTTATTAAAATTACCCTCCTATGGAAAAATTTAAAAATTGACACCTAGGCCTATCCAAATTCCGCAAAATTTTATAAGTAATCTAACATTGTAATATACAATGACTCTAGACACTAAGACTCACTTAAGGCCTTGCTATCAAGCCACACTCCAGCTTTGAGGTAATTACTGGGATAAAAAAAGCAATTAATTATTAAGCGTTGAAAAGCACAAATAATTAACCAAGTAAAAAAAAAACTCCCTGGAGTGAAATCACTTGATAACAAAGTCCTAAGCTACCTAGGTCCGTTCCATGACTCTATTTCATCATGCTAACATCACTTTACAATATCCCCACAGGGTTGCGGAATCTGAGTACAATAGAGAAGAAGAGAGAGAAGAAAGAGCTCAGAAGCTCTAATGATGTCTGGAACTCTGTAAGTGCAGAAAGCCTTCTGACATATCCTTGGACATGGAGTCTTCAAGTGTACTTCAATGGCCAACACAACCCTTAGCAGAATAGGGTTGCAGAGAGAAAGAACAGGGCCATCGTTGGCGCTGCCAAGGCTATGATCCATGATCAGGATATTCCCATGTTTCTTTGAGCAAAGGCTTGCAACACAACAGTTTACATTTAGAACCAGTGTTCCACAAGGACGCATCCCCCAAGGCGGGGTGCACGCTTCCCATGCACCTAGGACAGGGGGGCGCCTGGGGAAACATTTCCCCACATCCCCCTTTTGGAGAGATGTGGAGAGACGTAGGGGGAAACATTTCCCCCATGTGGGGTATGTGTCTCCCCAAAAGGGGTGCTTATGGGTGCAACCCCTTTTGATGGGGGGCACCTAGAAACACCCCTTGATTTTCAAGAAATTTTGTGTGGAAAAGCATAATATTCAAGCCTATGGCCCTATTATTGCTATGAAATTCATGGTAATGTTAAATTATTAAAGTAAAAGTGACATTCTCTTTTATCCTTCACTTTCATCATTTTACTTAAATTTGTAACATTACCATGAAATGACTTAAGATGTTTGAGAGCGGTTCTAACCTCATTGGATTTCATATGGAGAAAGTAGAATTTTAGATCTCACTCAAAATCCAATAGACTTAACAGTTTTTCAGGATTACAAGATTGGGGGGGGATTGCAACATTTCCATTGGGTTTTGTCATGTACGAGTGTATGGAATTAGTATTTCATGAAGAGCACCAAGCGCTCTATGTACCTTGATGTTAGTGGCATTGGTTGTCGAACTGCTCTATCATGACCCTACTAAAAATGTACCTATCACTCAAACAAAATCTTGACTTGACATACTAAGTTTTTTCTAACTTATTTTAATGCTTAGGGGGTGATATTGATGATGAAGATCCCAATATAGGTAAGGATTTTGATGATATGTAGGTATTTGTTGTAGCATGATTTTTTTGGATGCTAGAGGCTATCTAGAGCTTGTTTGTTGATGTATTTTTTATTCAGAAACAGAGTGCACTCGATGCTATTTTGGTTATGTGCACCCTTACATGCTATATAAATGAGTACATTTGCTTATTTGTGTATAAATGATTTGGATTCATATGGATGCACATGAATATATATGTTTTTCTTTAAAATTTAAATATTTTAGGTGTTTTTGGTCGATCGGTTTTTTGGTTCGTTTTTCTATTGGTTCAGATTTGGTTCCAATCTGTTCTTGGTTTTCTTTAAAATTTAAATATTTTAGGTGTTTTTGGTCGATCAGTTTTTTGGTTCATTTTTCTATTGGTTCAGATTTGGTTCCAATTTGTTCTTGGTTCAGAGGGTTTTCTAGTTCGATCACAAGTTCAGTTCTGATAACATTGGTATCTACTATAGTCTATTTTGCTTAAACTAATTAGATTCTAGAATGATGAATGATGAATATGGATCAATGTATTTCATTATTGAATCTCATAGTGTATGGATGAATGGTGAGTATGAATGATGCATGTACCAATACAAACGATGAATATCGATCAGTGTATTTAATTATTTAATTCAATTATGTATGTATCAATATATTTATGCTTTCATTATTGAATATAAATTTAAATTACTATATATTATATATTTATATATATAATAATATATATATATATTATATATATATACCACATCTCCTTGCTGTGCCCCCTAAATTTCCCTAAAATTTGAGGGTACTCCCACATGTCCCCCCTATGCGTCTCCCCGCACCCATGTCCCCCCGTCCCAAAGCTTTAGTGGAACATTGTTTAGAATAAGAGTCCTCATAAGGTTTTGGAGGACAAGACTCCTGAGGAGGCATTCATAGGGGTGACACTAGAGGTGGGTCATTTCCGCATCTTCAAGTGTAAATTTTATATTCATGTACCTTCAAAGAAGAGGACAAAGTTGGAGCCCTCAACACAAAAAAGCATCTTTGTGGGTTACAGCAAGACTTCAAAGACATACAAAGTGTACATCAGCGTTTTTAAAACCGGCACCGGTCACTGGACCGATCCACCTAATGAACCGGTTTACTGACCGGAACCGGTCTAACCGGGACTGGTTTGGTCTAAACGAACCGGTTTTAAAAAAATACATTAAATAATTAATTTTTAATGAAACAAAACTATTTTTAAGATTTAAAACCATGGTTCCAAGCCAATAGAGACAAAATATGCAAAGTTTTCTCATTTATATACCATGTAAAGGTGAATATATCAAAATGGCACCGAGTGCAATACATATCATCGACAAAATAGCAAAATACATGAGCAATGAGGCTCTAAATGGCCTATAAAGTCCAAAAACAATGTTGCAAGCTATGAGGCCATTGGCCTACTAGAAGTCTACAGTGTACACATGATCAATCATCAAGTTCATCACCACTACTAGCCACAGGATCATCATTAGGAGCTACATAGACATCATCTGGTTCAGAGTCTGAGGATGCTTCAACCTGATCTACAACCTCAGTATCAATGCCACCAATACCAATAGAAGTGGACCTAATGGAACCACGAGTTTGTCGACCTGCACGACTAGTGCCTTCCATTGGTTCTTTGCCTTTCCTTGATGCCGCTACTAATCTTGGTTCTGATGCCGCCACATAATCTGCGTCATCCCCCGCTAAAGCCATGTCGATATCAAAATCAACCTCAAACACAAGGTCTTCAGTCTCCTCCACCCATTCTGATGTTGGATCAATATCGTCAAACACAATGGGATCTAGATCAGGTGTTTTGCTCATCATTTGGTTCCTCCTCAGTCGAAGGTTGTATTGCACGAAAACAAGATCATTTAACCGTTTTTGTTCCAAACGGTTTCTCTTCTTCGTGT